>VZTJ01003911.1:68693-79395 GCA_013397795.1 Orthonyx spaldingii
GTGAGTGTGCAACGGGTGTGCCACGTGCGAGTGTCCCGTGCGCGTGCGCAGCGGGCGGGGGTGAGTGTGCAAGGGGGGTCACGTGTGCCGTGCGTGTGCAAGGAGAGCTCCGGAGCAGGAAAACCAAGGATCCCCGTGGATTTATTTGAGTGAATCCCGCGCAATTCCCGAATCCCGAATTCCTGAATTCCCAGATCCCGGCAGGATCACACCCAGGTGTCGGAGGTGCAGTTCCCAAATTCCCGAATCCCAGTTTCCCGGATTTCCCGGTGGGATCACACCCAGGTGTCAGAGGTGCAGTTCCCAAATTCCCGAATCCCAGTTTCCCGGATTTCCCGGTGGGATCACACCCGGATGTCAGAGGTGCATTCCCCCATTCCCAAATTCCCGAATTCTCGAATACCCGGTGGGATCACACCCGGATGTCGGAGATACAGCCCCACATTCCCAAATCCTGAATTTCCCACATTCCCGGGATCATACCCAGATGTCGGAGGTGCAGTCCCCCATTCCCAATTCCCGAATTTCCCGGATTTCCCGGATTTCTGGGATCACACCCAGATGTCGGAGGTGCAGTCCCCCATTCCCAAATCCCGAATTTCCCGGATTTCCCGGATGTCTGGGATCACACCCAGATGTCGGAGGTGCAGTCCCCGCCCGGGTACCGCATCTCGTGCGCCAGGCAGGGCCCGCCCGGCTCCCGCCCGAAATCCACCAGGAATTTGGGATTCACGCTCAGCCCGCCCCGCTCCGTGTCCACGTCCAGCTGCAGCATCACGGCCCCGTCCCTGCGGGGGGCACCGACACCGCTCGGTCATTCATTATCAATTAACGGTCATTAATTATGAAGTAATGATTGTTAATGATTAATGACCTGATGAGCTCGGGGTAGAACTNGCCCGGGTACCGCATCTCGTGCGCCAGGCAGGGCCCGCCCGGCTCCCGCCCGAAATCCACCAGGAATTTGGGATTCACGCTCAGCCCGCCCCGCTCCGTGTCCACGTCCAGCTGCAGCATCACGGCCCCGTCCCTGCGGGGGGCACCGACACCGCTCGGTCATTCATTATCAATTAACGGTCATTAATTATGAAGTAATGATTGTTAATGATTAATGACCTGATGAGCTCGGGGTAGAACTGGCGGTCCCAGGCGCTGTACAGGGACGTGCTCACGTAGAGCCTCCGCCCGTCCAGGCTCAGCTGCAGCATCTGGGGGCCCCCCGCCACCTTCTTTCCCTAAAATTTCGGGAAAAGAACCCAAAAAATTCTGGATGGGGCGGGAGACAGGGCTGGGGCTGGCTCCAGGGTTGGAGCTGGTCCCAAAGTGGGATTTGGGGAGGATGGAGCCGATCCCAAGGCGGAATTTGGGGAGGATCCCAGGGATGATGGAGCCGATCCCAAGGCGGAATTTTGGGGATCCTTTGGGGACCCACCTGGATGACGAAGGGCTCCGGTTGGCTCTGCAGCTCCTCATCCTCGCACACCCTCACCGGCCCTCCCTTGGTGATGCTGCCGCCCAGAAAGACCTGCGGGACAACCCGAGGCTCGGCCCATCCCAAAAAAAAACCCCGGAAAACCCCCGGGAATTCCGTCGGGAGCCCCACCTGCCCCACCAGCCTGGGCCGGCGCGTGTCGGAGATGTCGTACTGCCGCACGTCGCCGTGCATCCAGTTGCTGAGGTACAGGAATCTGTCGTCCAGCGAGATCAGGATGTCCGTGATGAACCCTTCGGGGAGGAACCGCGGAGCTCAGCGACCCCGCGGCGGCTCCCGGAGCGATCCCGGCCCCGGGAATGCGCCCACCTGGCATCTCCGGCAGCAGCCAGCCCTCCACCTTCTTGGGGGGCACCTGGATCACCTTCTCGGCCACCCACGCTCCGCCCTGCGGGACAGGAGGGGGGAAAGAGGTGGGAAGGGCCTCGGGGTGCGGTTCTGCCACCCCAGATCCATCAGGATCTTCCTCAGGATCCTGATCCTCGGGGAATGAGGGTTCTGGGATGTGAGGAAGGACCTTGGGAGCCAAAAGTGTTGAATTTTCCGGGTGGTTTGGGGGTTTTCCAACCTCCTCTGGATCCAGATCCACGGGGAATGAGGGTTCTGGGGTTCCAGGAAGGGATTTGGGGGTGAAACACATTGAATTTTCCAGGTGGTTTGGGGGTTTTCTGACCTCCTCCAGATCCACAGGGAATGAGGGCTCTGGGATTCCAGGAAGGACTTTGGAAGCCAAAAATGTTGAATTTTCCAGGTATTTTGGGCTTTTTCCAACCTGCTCTGGATCCAGATCCAGAGGGAATGAGGGTTCTAGGATTCCAGGAAGGGTTTTAGGGGGCAAAAGTGTTGAATTTTCCGGTTTTGGGATGCAAGGAAGGGATCTGGGGGGTGCAAAACGCTGAATTTTCCGGGCGGTTTGGGGGAAAACGATCCCTGTCCTCCTCACCCCGTCGGGCACAACAACTCCCTGGGGCGAATATTCCCGGGAGGTTCTAAATCCCATAGAAACGGACCCATTCCGGCCCCGGATTCCCTGGAAGGGGGAGCACCTGGGTCTTGTAGAAGCGGTGGATGGCGCTGCTGATGGTGCAGCCCACGAAGCCCTCGGCGGCGTCGGGGTCGTGCAGGAAGCGAATCTCCAGCGGCGCCGAGTCCTCGCCCACGTCGATGGCCTGCACGTACCGGTGCGAGCTCCAGTCCCACACGTTCAGCCGGCGGCCGTAGCGCCCTGGCGGAGGCCAAAAACCGGGATTTTCGGGAATTTTTGGGAGGTTCTGGGGCGTGGGAGACGGGTCCCGGTGGGACTGGAGGGAGGTTGGAGGTTCCTTCCCACCCGAAGCATTCCAGGGTTCCCTGGGCTGGCTCAGATGGGATTTTAGGGATAAATCCTGGATGCTGGCCCAGGTTACTCCATGGATTCCCCATCCCTGGATCCACCTGGGATAATGGGAATGTCCCAGCCCATGGATCTTTAAGGATCTTTGGGGTCTTTTCCATCCCAACCCATTCCAGGATTCCCTGGGCTGGTTTTGATTGGATTTTAGGGAAAATTCCTTCCTGGAAAGGGGGATCAGGCTGAGGGCGGAACCCCCATCCCGGAATCATCCAGAAACGCCCGGAGAGACGCGACATCCCCCCCTCCCTCCCCGAAACCGTCCGGATTTGGCTTCGCGCTTTTTTCCTGGAGCATCCCAAGTTTTCCGCTGACCTTTGCCGAGGTCGTTGGGGTCAAAGCCGTATCCCAGGGCCTTGGGCACGCCCCACTCGGTGCTGATGAGGACGTTGTGCCGCGGTTGGTACCAGAAGTCGTAGCCCATGGGGGGCACCTCGTCCCCCCTCTCCCAGGTCCCCTTGATCTCGAAGGTCTCGGCGTCCAGCAGGATGAATCCCCCTGATTCCCACAAAAAATCCCGGGAAATCAGCGTCGATTTGTGTTGAAAACCAGGCGCTTTAACGATTCCGTAATTCCACGGTTTCCAACGCTTATTCCCAGCCCCACCCCCTACCAAGCCCTTCCCAACCTCGACAATTCCGTAATTCCAAAATTCCGTGACTCTCAACCACCAGGCTCCTCCAAGGCCTTTCCCAGCCTCAACAATTCCATAATTCCACGATTCCCATCCCATATTCCCACCACCACACCAGGCCCCTGCAAGGCCTTTTCCAACCTTAACAATTCCGTAATTCCGTAATTCCAGGACTCCCAACCCGTATTCCCACCACCTCCTCCCGCCGGGCCTTTTCCAACCCCAGCAATTCCGTGATTCCACCGTTCCCATCCCACATTCCCACCGGGCTCCTCCAAAGCCCCAACGTGCCCCAAATCCTCTTTCCCGAGCTGGACCCGTGGGAGACCTGGACGGAGCCTCCAGGTGGGGACGACTCAGTCCCCAGTCGGGGACGATTCCCGCGGGACAATTCCCGGTGTCCCGGCCCCTTTTCTGTGGGAATTCCCGTGGGAATTGGGGATACCTTTCCCGTTCCCAGCCGGGTCCCCCAGGGTGCTGATCATGACCTCCCCGCTGCCCAGGCAGTGCGAGGTGTGGGGGTAGCCCAGGTTGCACTTCCAGAACACGTCCTCGGGATTCACCACCTGGAAAAAACATCCCGGGAACCGGCAAATCCCGTTTTTCCCAAACTGCCTGAGCTTGGGATGGAGTTTTCCATGGAAAATGGGGGCGGAGCAGAGAATCTGGAGGGTTTTAGGTTGGATAATGGGGGAAATTCCATCGTGGAAAGGGTTGTCCCTGTCCCTGGTTCAAAAACCTTGGGATGGTGGCACTCGGGGACTTGGGTTGGGCTGGACCTGGAAGTGTCGGGGGGATGGACTCGATCCCAAAGGGCTTTTCCAACCTCAACAATTCCATCATTCCATGGTTTTCATCCAGGATTTGCATTCCCACCTCCCACCAAACCTTTTCCCACCTCAGCAATTCCATAATTCCACAATTCCAGGACTCTCAACCAACCAGGCTCCTGAAGGGCCTTTTCCAACCTCAACAATTCCACGGTTCCCATCCCACGTTCCCACCACCACCTCCCGCCAGGCTCCTCCAAACCCCACAACGTTCCCCACCCCCTCTTCCTTGATCTACCACGGATCCCAAATCCCACCGATCCCAAATCCCACCGATCCCAAACCCCACGGATCCCAAACCCCACGGATCCCAAACCCCAGGGACCCCAGACCTTGAAGAGCCGCGGCGCGCGGGGCTCGGTGCACACGTCCACGACGTAGATGCGGGAGGAGATGAGGCTGGGCAGCACCAGGAATTTCCTGGATTTTGTGGGATCCCCGAAGCAGCTGCTGCAGGCGTTCCAGCCCGAGTGGTGCAGCTCGTCGCCCCGGTTGGGCATGGGCAGCCGGTGGATCACCTGGGAAAGGGCGGAAATCCCGCCTGGGTCTTTGAGGTTCTTCCAACACAAACCGTTCCGGGGTTCCCCGTGCTGGTTTAAATGGGATTTTAGGGATAAATCCTTCCCTGAGGGATCCTGGCCCAGGTTATTCCATGGATTTCCCATCCCTGGGAGTGTCCAGGAGCCCCCTGGGACAGTGGGAATATCCCTGCCCTTGGATCTTTAAGGATCTTTGGGGTCTTTTCCATCCCAAACCATTCCAGGATTCCCTGGGCTGGCTCAGATGGGATTTCAGGGATAAATCCTGGACCCTGGTCCAGGTTATTCCATGGATTTTCCATCCCTGGGAGTGCCCAATTCCAGCCTGGAGCACCCTGGGATGGCGGGAGCCATCCCTGCCCTTGGATCTTGGTGATCCTCGAGGTCCCTTCCCACCCAAACCGTTCCAGGAAATCCCAGCTCTGCCTGGCCTCGATCCCTTCCCAGTTTTTGGGAGACCTGAGGAGCTCAGGACACCCCAGGTCAGCCCCACCCCAAATGGGGATCCCGGGATGGGGTTTGGGGAGGGTTTTCCGTGGATTTTGGGAGCAGCGGAATGCTTGGATTGGATATTAGGGAACGTTTCTTCCTGGAAAAGGAGATCAGGAAGGGAATTCCCATCCCTGGAATGCTCAAGAAATGTGGGATGTGGCACTTTGGGGACAGGGGGAATGGTCGGAGCTCAAAGACCTTTTCCAGCCTTAGAAATTCCATAATTCCGTGATTTTGTGATTCCACTGGCACCTCCCACCTTCCACACCCTGCTCCCGCCGTCCCCGGGCGCCATCCCAGGGCGTTCCGGAGCCCGCGGGGTTTTTCCAGAGGGTACCTGGCTGTAGGACGGGGATTTGGGATCCACGTCCACCGTGGCCAGGAAATCGGGCTTTTCCCGGCCGGTGTTCCTGTAGATGCAGGGCACGTAGATGATCTCTTCCCGAGGGCCTGGAGAAACGGGAAAACGTCCTCAAAATCCAGGTCTGGACGAGGAAAAACCTCCCCAGGGCCTCCCCCGGGAGCGGGGATTTTGTGGGATGGTTGGATCCGAGTTTTCCTGCTGAGGTGCCTGGATGGGCTTTTTTTGGGATGGGATCCGTGGATTTCAGGCTCTCTCGGGAAGTCCAGGATAATTACTGAGGTTGGGAAAATCGCTGGGATCATCCAATCCACCCACCCAGCCCTGGAGGGGCTGCTGGATCTGATCCGAGAGGACTGGGAATGGGAATGGGATTGGGAATCAGAATGGAAATGGGAATTGAATGGGAATGGGTTTGGGAATGGGAATGGGAATGGGAATGGGAATTGAATCAGAATGGGATTGGGAATGGGAAGAGGAATGGAAATGGGAGTGGGAATGGGAATGGGAATGGGAATGGGAATGGGAATGGGAATGGGAATGGGAATGGAAAGGGGATTGGGGATGGGGATGGGAGTGGGAATGGGAACAGGAATCCAATCCCTAAATCCTTGGACCGAAGGCAGGGATTCCTGAAATCCCCGAATCCCAGCGCCTCCGGAGCCTCCCCATCCCTGCGGGGGCGGCGCCAGCGTTTCCCAATCCCAGCCTGGGGGGAAGAACCGGTTCAGGAAGTGCTGAGGAAGAGCCTGACGGGAAACAGGGATTGGGAAAGGATTCGGGATCCCTGGATCTGCTCCAGGACGGGGCAGAGCCGGTGGCTGGGCTGGAGAGCGGCTGCCAGAGATCCCAAACCCGATTCCCATCCCAATCCCAATTCCAATCCCAATTCCAATTCCCAATCCCAATCACGATCGCAGTTCCAAACCCATTCCCATTCCCAATTCCAATCCCATTCCCAATTCCAATTCCCGCGCCAATTCCGATTTCAATTCCATTTCCAATCCCGATCCCAGAGCTCTCCAAGGGATCCCCGCAGGTGAATTCCAGAGCTGGGATTGGGATCCCAGAGCTCCCCAAGGTTTCAGGGACAGGAATTCCAGAGGTGAATTCCAGAGGTGAATTCCAGAGGTGAATTCCCGATCTCCCCAGGCTTTCAGGGAAGTTTCCCAATCCCTGGAGAGCGGATTCAGGGCGGGCCGGGGAGGCCGCGGTGACTTTGCCGCGGGCCGGGACCGTTCCCGAGCCGTTCCCAAATCCCACAAAGGATTGTCCTGACTCCAACCCGTCATTGTCCCGCTGGGATTCGCGCCCGGGCCGACCGGATCTCCGGGATCACGCCCTGCTGGAAGGGTTGGATCCATCCCAACGCGCCCCGCCCGGGTCTGGGGCTCACCTTTCATGGCATCCAGAGGGGAGGCGTAGCCGGGACCGCACGATCCACATTTTGCTGGAAAAAAACCAGGAATTAGACCAAAAAAACCCTTTTTTAATCCGTTTTTAATCCTTTTTTAATATAAAAATCCCGCTCGCCGTTGGAGTTCCGCGCCTGATCCCGGCGGGTGGGAATGTCCAAGGGAAAGGTTTTGGGAAAGATGGAAAAATTCAGGAAAAAGGGATTTGGGCGGCTGAAAGTTCCACTGAGGAATCCCAGGGTGAGGCGGCGCCTCCCTGAGGGGAAGGATTTTTGTTCCTTATGGATGCGGAAAAGGATTTTCCTGGGATTGGATCCCCCGGAGGGTGCGGAGGGGGCGAGGGGATCCCAGGATTTGCTCTTGGCTCTTCCTGCTTTTCTTTGGGATTTCTGAGCCTTCGTTCGGGGTCATTATTGCCAAAAAAAGCCCCTTTCCTACCCAAAAATTCCAATTCCTGGGAATAGCTGGACGGGAATTTGCCAGGAAACAACAAAGGAGCCTTTTTGTGATGGAAAGGAGAAGGAAAAGAAGGAAAAAATCCCAGAAAATCCTGGGTAAACTGCAGGATTTGGCTTTGCTGAGTCGGATTTTTTAATTTCATTCCCATTTTTTTCATGGTTCATATCCCAGCTCCTCCAGGGAATTTCTCTCACCTGAGGGATTGGGAAATCTCAATTTTCCTTGGATTTTTCCTGCAAATCCAGCCCCATAAAAGCCAGGATTTACCCCCCGCCAGGGAATACCCGCCCAAATTCCAGGTAAATAAATCAAATAATCCCCAGAAATCCTTTAATCACCCAAATCCCTGAACTTTCCATGGGATTTTTAGGAACGTGACCTGAAAATTCCCTTTCCTGGGCAGAGAAAACCCCATAATCTGAGGTTTGGAAAGTGGGGGGAAAAAAATCATTTTGGAGTTTGGAAAGTGGAAAAAATTCCATTTTTTTCCCAAGTTTTCTGCCGGTCAGAGCCACGAACCCCCAAATTCCGGCTCTGGAAGGATTCAGGAAGCAGCCAAGCAGCAAAAATTCCCAAATTTTCTCCTCTTACCTGTGCTGGAGTCCGGGCAGGACTTCACCTGCGGAGGGAAGGATTTCGCTTCCATCGTTCCAGCCGGGAAAGACTCCAGGGACGAGGAGAAGGAGCAGGAGGAGGAGAAGCAGCTCCGGGAGGCTCCAAATATAAAGGATCGGGGTTGGAAAAAAAACCAAACCAGGGAGACGAGGGGAGGATCCCCAAAAACCCAAAACCCCGGGGCTTGGGAGGCGCCCGGAGAACGCGGGGCAGAGGCTCCGAGGGGTCGGCGCCGTCTGGGGCTCCCGGAGGGGCCCCTGTGGGGCGGGGGAGGGCAGAGCCCGCATTCCCGGTTTTCCCGACGCTGCCGATGTTTATCGGGAAGGGGAGATGGGAGCGCGGGGCCCGGCCGGGCTTGGCTGCGGCGGCCGAGGCTGAGTCAGAGCCCGCTCCGGCCCCGGCTTCGGGACGCGGCGCTCGGGCGTCGGGAGGGACCGCGGGGCCCTGGAATTGTGGCTTTGGGGATCCGGGATTGTGAAAGTGTGGGGATTTGGGATCGTGGGACTGTGGGATTTGGGGTTTTGGGGAGTGGTTGGGATCTCCAAGCTCATCTCGTTCCACCCTCTCCGACGCCTCCCGCTGTCCCAGGTGGCGGCAGGAGCCGTCCAGACCGGCCTGGGGCACTCCCAGGGATGGGGAATCCATGGAAAAACCCGGGGAGGATCCAGGATTTATCCCTAAGATCCCATCTGAGCCAGCCCAGGGAATCCTGGAGTGGTTTGGGGTGGAAAAGACCCCGAAGATCCTTAAAGATCCAATCCCAGGGACATTCCCACTGTCCCAGGGGACTCCCGGACACTCCTGGGGATGGGGAATCCATGGAAAAATCCAGGATTTACCCCAAATATCCCATTAAACCAGCCCAGGGAATCCTGGAGTGGTTTGAGTCAGAAAGGACCCCAAAGATCCTTAAAAATCCAAGTTCAGGGACACCTCTGTCTGTCCCGGGTGGCTCCAAGCTGGCCTCGGGCACTCCCGGGGATGGGGAATCCATGGAATATCCTGGGCCAGGACCTCCCCACCCTCTAGGAAAGGATTTATCCCAAATTTCCCCCCGTGTCCCAATTTATTTCTGGAAAAAGTTTCTCCGGGAGCCGCCAGGGCTGAAATCCCAAGGCCGAGGCGTGGGAAGCAGCAGCCCCAGATCCTCCTGGATTTCCCAGGATTTTCCAGTGGGGTCTGGCGTCGTGGGGGGGGTTGGAAATTGGGAAGGGTCTGATGGCTCCAGGGAGGGGAATGTTCCCAAAAAATCACTGGAGGGGTTCCCCCCATCCCCAGGGAAGGCTCGTGGAGCTCCTGAAGGTGGAATTTGTCCCAAGTTCCTTGGGATAATTCAGGCAGGAGCGGGAGGAACGAGCCAAACTCTCAAAATCATGGAATTCAGGACCAAAAAAAACTGGGAAAAGGCTTAAAATGCAATCCTTTCCTTTCCTTTCCTTTCCTTTCCTTTCCTTTCCTTTCCTCGTAAAAAAAAAATCCACCAAAAGGGTGAAATTTCTCCTTCCTGAACTCCTCTCTGAACCCCTGGAATTCTTCTCCAGGAGGGATTGATTTCCAAATTTCCAGATTTCCGCCAGAGCTCCAGCAGAATTTTTGGGAAGGGTGAGGAAAGGTAGGGAACTGAGATTTTTTTTTTTTCCCTGATGGAAAGACATAAAAATTTAAAATTTATATGGAATTCTGCTCTATCCATGTTTTTGGAAGGTTTTGGGAGCATTGACGGGGATTCCCAGCTAAAATTCCCATTGTAGGGAACTTAAACCGCCGCTGGAAATTCAGGAATTCCACCTGGATTTTGGGAGACACTCCAGGGGAGAGAGAATTGGGAATTTTTGAGGAATTCTGGTGAGTTTTCCAACACGGAAAGTGCGGGAAGAGAACTTTGGTGGGAAATCCCAGGATTTCCTAGGCCTCAGCAAACTGGGCAAACTGGGAGCAACATTCCCAGCAGGAGCAAGGGAAGCGCTTCCCAACCACCAGGGAATTCCCTGGAGTCTGGACTGAATCTGTTAGAATGGGGGAAAATAGGGAATAAAATGGGGATAAAATACGGATATAATGTGGATAAAATGGGGGGAAAATGGGGGTAAAATATGGATAAATTGGGATGAATTAGGGATAAAATGGGGATAAAACCCACACGTGGAAGAAAAGCCACCGGACAAGAACAAGCAAAGGGAATTTCCCCCAGAACCTTCCAGCGCTCCCCGCCCGCCCCGGGCCCGTCCCGGGGATTGTCCCGACCCCGCTCCCACCCTCAGCCCCCGCTGGGTTCGTTCTCCCCGGGCGGAGCCGGGAATGAGACTCGGGAAGCTGCGGCTGATGCTGGGAACAACTTTATTGATTGATGGATTGATGGATTGATGGATTGATTGCGGTGTAAAGCAGAGGCGGGGCCAAGCAGCGTCGGGAAAGGGGCTCCGGATTGCCGGGAGAGCGCCGGGAGCGGCTCCGGGAATGTCCCGGGACCGGGAC
>VZTJ01003913.1:1566-162337 GCA_013397795.1 Orthonyx spaldingii
CTCTCAACTCCTATCCCAGGATTTAGTGAGGTGTTTTAGATAATGACAGAGATAGAAAGCCCCAGCAAGTTAACAGCATTGCTCCTCTTCATCTCTTACCTGTTGGTAGATCTCTCTGATTTTGTGAGAAGTACCTTCCAGCACCATCCACAGTCCCTTTACTTGGAGAGGAGGAGCATGACGCTCTGTGTGCAGAAATTTCAAGCAGTTTGCTTTCCTGGGCCAGAAAGGAAGGGCTGGTGCTAGGGACCTTTGCTGTGCTGAGGGTGGGCTGACCTCTCTAGGTCTGTGGCAGCTGCCTCATGCACAGCTTCTGTTCAGTTCACACTGAGGCCCACTCATGCCTTTGTGCCTTTGTCTGTTTCCTCTGTCGCTGCTGTTTCTAACAGGCACACCTCCATCCACTCCGAGCACACCAAAATCAACAAGCAGTCCCTCGCCACCAGTGAGTCACACCACCACCACCAGCCCTCCAAGCACAAGAACTACTGTTCCTGGATCACCAACAACCATTGGAACTCCTGAAATTTTCACCAAAACCCCATCGGCTCCACCCACGGAACCAATAAGTAATTCCCAGGGTTTCATGTCCTTTGCTGGTTTTAGAAAGCAGGGTTTATTGGCAGCTTAATGAGTTTTAGTTTCTGTACTTGCACTGATGTAGTTGATTATATTTCAAAAATATCCCAGCTAGCCTTTCAGCAGCAATGTCATATCCCCTACTGTCCCAGTTCACCTGCCTCTGTTAAAGTACACGAAGTACATGATCAAGTTTGCCTGTCCTCACCCAAATGTGAATTAGTTTACCTTGAAGGACTGTCCTTGTGGGCTGTGTGGGCAGAAATGCTGTATCTTAATTCCTCTAGCATTATTATTGCACTCTTGTTATGTACAGGTTGCTTCTCTCGCTACCATGTGTCATTTATACTATAAAACCCGGAACAGATGGCTCTGAGGCTGACCTGTGAGAATCAGGAACACTTTTTAACATCCTAATCAAAAACTATTTTAAAGGAGTCTCCATTAGCAACCATAATGAAAACTGGCCATGTGAAAAAACAGTAAAGTGAATTTGGGGTTTGTAGCATCCCAAAATAGCTTGTGGGTGGGTAGTCTTAAAGACCTGGGCATTAGAAATGGAACACAGACTGCTCCACCAACTGCTCAATTTCTGTAGAATGAAATGACTCTGAGCATAATCAATGGTGGTATGAATGTGCCGCAAGAAGCAGCACAGGGAACAATGGTCTTTCCATAGAATATAGTGTGACAACAATACGGAATTAACCAGAGTTCATTGATCTACTCAGTGGATTCCCCTGGATTTAGGACTGCTGGACTCTTCTCTCCAGTATAAAATTTTAACACTGCAGAATATGTTCCCTCTGACACTGACTGTTGATGAAGTGTTTATGTCTTCTATGAAAGATGTAGGATATTTTGTTAATAATTCTTCAGTGATGAAAAAACCATTAATAAAACAATTTCTTCTTTATTTCTATCAAAAGACCTATGCTTAGGCTTGTTGAACCACATATGCTTAGTAGAAAATGAGATGACATTAGGAAGAAAATGCAATTTCCCTACTTAAAATACTTTGTTTTCTCCCTATCTTAAAGAGGGTTCAACACCTCAATCAGAGATGACAGCAAAGACGAGCACTCCAATTACTCCTTCATCTCCCCCACTGCCAACAACAAGAACAACAGAAATAAGTACAAAGTTTACTGCAAGCACCACTAGTCAACAGTCAACATCACCAGTGTCAAAAAGCCCAGTGACAGCTACCACCTCTGAAGTCACTGGAGGAGGATCAACTGCCAAGACTACCACTTCGGGCCCCACGCCCTCAAGATCCACCAGCACCACACCAGTAACAAAAACACCTGTCCATGAGACCACTACCATCAGGACCCCAAGCCCTCCAATAGGATCACATACCACCACAACCTCGGGACCAGGCAGCTCTACTGGAACACCACTATCAGTATCAACAACCCCATTCATTGGAACAGAATCGACCACCAAGACCACCACTTCAGGCCCCACACCCTCAGTGTCCACTCCCCACACCACCACAGGAACAGAAAAGAGTACTCCAATGACAACCTCTGCAACTATTACTACTCCAACAAGATCATCTGCTGTCACTAGCACCACGACTTCAGGACCATCATCCTCAGAGTCTACTGTCAGCTCTACTGTAACAACCAGCCCCGTGTCAACCACTACCTCTGGTACTACTCCAACAAAAACCTTTACCACCACTTCAGGAACAACCTATAGTGGTTTTATCACAATCAATGCAACCACCACCTCCACCACCTTCACAACCCTTCCCCCTCGGTCAACTACTACATCTGGGCCTACTACAACATCTACTGCAGTCACCACTACGGGAAGTTCTACACACAGTGCAACTCCTCCAGTTAATGGCTCAAGTTCAACTACAGGGCTAACACCAACCACTCCTAAAAAAACTTGTACTATTTTCCCTAATGAATCTTATGAGGTGAGTAGGTTTTGTTGTTTCATTCTGCTTTGGATGGAGACTGGACACATAACTTCAGTGTTAGTAACGTAAAGATAAGGCATTTATCTGGATAGAAAAGGAAGTATCTGTTCTATTTCTTTAGTTTTCTTGGGCATCAGCAGGACTTCCAATGGTATTTGGATTAATAGCCTATATATTGCTATTAGCTCTTCAAGGGTAGTTTTAAAAAAGCTTTCTGCAAGGAGCTAGATCACAGTTCAGTGTTTGTCTTTATTGTAGGACAGCTCTGATGAAGAGGAAGCCAAGAGCTAAGTGGTGCTAAGCTATTTTTTCTATTTCTGCTTTTGAATAGGTCCAAAGTTGGGAAAAGTTTGGGTGTTTACATTGCAGCCCAACAAAAAACCACAGGGCTGAATTTGTCTGAGTTTGGAATGAGTCACGCTTGTTCACAATCTGATTTCAGGAGAATACTGTGAAACAGATCACTGTATTCAAATGCTTGTGAAATTTGACTCAGAGTTGTTGTTTTGGTTTTTTTTTTGAGTCCTCCACCTCTGACACAGACAAGCTAGTGTCTTGCACATTTCTAAAGCCTCCTCGAAGCTGAGATGCTTACCAACTTGCTCAGTAGATCTGCAGGAATAAAAATTATACATGGCTGAAAAACTGGTAGAAAGTAGAAAAAAACACATACAATCACAATGTATGCACATAATCACCTTGGACATTTCTCCCTGAACAGCTGGTGTTCACTGTAGCTTTAGCTGTTAATCTGTTCTAGGCATTAGTGGAAGGCAATTGATCAGATATTGGCCATTCATATTGATCAGTGTCTTTCACTGTTGATTAGAGAGGGTCAAGGTGATGAGCTTAGATCAAACATCTCACTTTTAGATAGCTGAACCTAGAAAAGGTGATTCCCATTTTGGTTTATGGGCTTGACTTTTGTAAGTAATGCTTTTCACTTAGCAGCTCTCAGTTGTTCTAGCTCATCTTGCAGACCTAGATAGTGCTGACTGATGCACTTCCATCCTATTTTCAGATTTCTGGTGGGGAAAAAATTGTCAATAAACATATGATGTTTTACAAACCTGCAGAAGATGTTCAGGCATAACTGTTGTCAGTCTCACTGCTTGCTAAGATTTGTCTCTGTCTTCCCCCTCTCCCTCTCTTTTCAAACACAGCAAGGTGAGTCATGGTTGCTCTGTAACTGCACTAAGGTAATATGTATAGAAGACAACATTGTCCAGGTGATTCCAATAATCTGCAATCCACCTCCGAAACCCACATGTGCCAATGGACTTTCTCCTGTGCCAGTCATTGATGAGGATGGATGCTGTTGGCACTGGGAGTGTGATTGTAAGTATATATTTTGTTGAATATTTAATCTCCTGAGGGAACAGTACTACTGTCAAGACCAACAATATTTATCAGGGAACAAGTATCATGCAAGGCTGTGACTCAGTCTTCTAGTGTTGGTTAGTTTAGAGTGCTTTGTTGATTCTTTTTAGCTAATTGAGGGATTTGCTTAAGTAGCCATTATCTCTACATAACTGTTGTGTTAGTAGAGTAAATTGGTGTCCCAAAGTAGGATTTAAATGTCCAGATGCAGACAGCTATAGGCTAGAAGCCTGTATATATGTTACTTTTTCAGACTATCGGTGCAGGTATATCTATGGTACAGTTAATCCTATTCTCAGTTGTCTGTCATTAATGTCAGATGAATTGTGCATTGAAAGCGCCTGTTTTTTATTGATGACTTCTAGCTAATGAGCTCATGCATTGACATACACACTTTGTTAAAATTAAAATGCCCAAAGTTCAGTCAGGTTTTCCCCACACCTACAGATTTTGTTTGTAGTCTGATGTGATTTTATATGTTGCCGTAAGAGCCTAACTTAGCTCCATGTTTTTTTAGGCTACTGCACTGGCTGGGGAGATCCACATTATATGACTTTTGATGGGTTGTACTACAGCTATCAAGGGAATTGTACATATGTCCTTGTGGAAGAGATCAATAAGAAAGTTGACAACTTTGGTGTCTACATTGATAACTACCATTGTGATTCACGGGATGTAGTCTCCTGTCCTCGAACACTCATTGTGAGACACGAGACTCAGGAAGTGAGGCTCACAACAGCAGAACCAAATACTCTACAAGTAGAGGTACTAGAGAGTGTTACTATTGATTTCTTGATTCAGACATTAATACTGCATCAACAGGATAATTGTATTCACAATATTTGGGAAAAAATTAATCTGTGTTTTAGATTCAGTAATGGTTTAGATTATAAAATTAGACTGCTTCAAAGGACTTCAAAGGACTATTTCAAAGCATTTTTTGACTCTGAATATGAGGGAAAAAATTATCCAACTTTTTGTCTTTTTAATCTCAAATCTTTGCAGATCTGTCCTAAATACACAAATGTGGGCAAATTGCTAAGAGTTAAGGATATAAAATAAGTTAATTTATAATTAACTTTAATGTAACAAAGGAAAACAATGTAGAATGGGAGGAGATAACGTAAGGTAGACATAACAAAGTGCTGGCCTGAAGCATTTTTTAGAAGTACTGTTAGTAGCTCTGACTTGTGTCACCTTTTTAATTTTTCAGAATAGGGCACTTACATGTTTATTCCATTGATAAATGTGATGTCCCAGTTTTTGGGTTTCAAAATTGGTGAGAAGTGCATGGGACTTTTTGTAGCTTTGTACTGTTTGTTTGGTTTATTTTTGTACATTACTGTGTGAGAATATGACAAGTTAATTAGCAACATGTTGAAAATTTACAACATTTAGACCTCTTTTTTTTCTCTAAAGTGAAGAAATCTGCCATTGCTGATCAAAAATAGTAGTGCAAGTTTCACAGGTATATCATGGCTACTGTATTTAAATAAATAATATAGTTTTAGTCTTATTTCTTTTATTTAATTTTCCTACAAGCATGTTCCTTTTATGCCAAGAAAGCTCAAACTTTATACCATATGAATTTAGGAGAATTTTATATTCCACCTTCGTGAGGAGTCCTTGATGCCATAGTCACCCTAATAAGTCTGTTGAGTGTTCGGATTTAGCTGGTTTACACCTTGAAATTTTAGCCTCATTTGTCAGAGGTTGATACGTTTTTTGTGGCTCAGAGAAGAAAAGTTTGACTTTCCAGTAACAAAGGAAACACAGGAATACTTGTTACAAATTAAAAGGATATTATTTACCTTTACATTCTCTCTGCGAAGCAAAGGAGCAGTCAATTGTTTTGAAAAGTCAAACTAAAGGTATGCCTCTTTTCTGTTTTCCTTTATTTATTAGGTGACAGTAAACAACCAGCTCGTGGCTTTGCCTTATAAGAAGTTTGGCGTGAGCATCTATGAGTCAGGCATAAATCGTGTTGTGGAAATTCCTGAGCTGAAAATGAATGTGACCTACAATGGCTTGTCCTTTTCTATCAGAATGCCCTACAGCCTGTTTGGCAACAACACGCAGGGACAGTGTGGTAAGGCTTACTCTTCTAATTTTTGCACTCTCAGAAAACCACAATGACAGCCCTGCTGCAAAGACGAATGGAATTTCCTAACAAATCTGTGAGTGAATTCTTTCTCCCCTTACCACCCTTAGGTACTTGCAATAACAACACAGCAGATGACTGCATGTTGCCAAATGGAAACATTGCAGAAAACTGTGAAACCATGGCAGATCACTGGCAAGTTGTTGATCCTTCCAAACCACAGTGCTCTCCAGGCCTAGTTCCTACAGGCTCACCTAGCACACCACCAACACAACCTTGCAAAGAATCTTCCATCTGCGAACTTCTTTTGGGAAGGTACACATTCCTTCTGGTTTTGCAAGCCCTTGGTCTTTGATTTAAATGGAAATTTTAGGATTAATTTATCCATGAAAAGTTTTTCTAACTATTGCTTCATTTCTTGTATCTTTATGAGTTGCTTCCACTCTTTTTATTTTTTTTCTGGTTGTTATTTTTTGCTGACAGTTTCTTTCAATTGTCTGGCTGCTACGTTAACCGTTGTTGATGTTCCCGTGTTCTTCTACACTCTCTGCCCTCCCCTGTCCCATGTTCTTGCCTTTTCCCACATTTACTTAGCAGAAAACATAGTCCAACTGAAAACAGAGATCTTAATTTTTAGAACACCATGCCAGAACTGAAAAAGAAAAAAAAATCAAAATCTCTTTAAAGAGATAGCACATGGTTGGACCCAATAATATACAGCTCCTGGACTCAAAATATTGATGCCCAAATGTTTTGTAGGTGAGGGAAGAATACTTTAAGATATGTTGAAATCTAACAATCTGAATAAGTGCTCATATTACAAATCTCTCATCAATAGTCCACATCCACATCTCCTTAATCTTCCACGTGCACTGTGGCCACATCATAACGTGTCAAGCACATTCAAAAATATATAGATCATTCAGTAACTAATAATGATAAATATTTCTGTTTCTAGTGTATTCAAGCCGTGCCATGAGTTTGTCCAGCCTGAAAAGTACTATGCAGCCTGCGTTTTTGATAGCTGTATACTTCCCAACCTAGACCTGGAATGCTCAAGTCTGCAGATCTATGCTGCCACCTGTGCTGATCAAGGCGTATGCATTGACTGGAGAAAACACACCAATGGTGTATGCTGTAAGTATCTGGTCATTCATCTTGAATTATTAAGGAAGATTATGTAGAACTGTTTCAGAAGTAATGTCATACTGCTTTCGGAGTAATGAAGATACCAATAAATCACACCAGGTGCTTTCCTTAAGTAATTTTGCAGATAACATTTTTAACAATGGAAATGATAAATGAGCCTGCAAAAAATATACATGTATTGACTGTACCAGAAACATCTGTATCAGTACATGCTTTTTTGTATACAGGCAGTTTAGTGCTTTGCAGGCATCAGCAAATCACTCTCTATTTGGTGACACGTGCATTAGTTTTCATCTGTAGTAAGAAGAGCACAAAGGGTAGGAATACACTCCCCTTTGACAACTTGTGCAAAAGAGACTGAAATTATGGAAAAAAATTGTAATCAAGGTGTAGATTCTTGGCTTTATCACCTTAATGTAAAGTGTGGTACTATATCTCTATAGTAAATTGCACAAGATGATTCCATTTAGAGACATGAGTCTGATATTTGGCATTTTTTCTCTTTGCTTCTCAAGATTGTGATAGATACATAGGAAAATGAGAAAACAGTGTTTAAGTTCTTGGCATGAGGTCATGGGGCTTTTATATGATACTGTTACTGAGCTGTTCCTCCTTTTTGTTCTTCCACTCCAGCTCATGAATGTCCCACAGGAAAAGAATACAGAGCATGTGGTCCTATTAAAGAGATGACCTGCAAATCAAGGTAAAAAAATTCCTTCACAGTTATTTATAGCTTGTACAACTATTCAGTAATATCTAATGCACAGGTGAATGAGCAAAATCAACCTCCTCTCATGTCTTAAACTGATTGTCAAATTTATTAGCACTATTCTGTTGACCCTAAATCTGGGTGCCTGAACTGTTTCTGTTGTTTGGCTATATCAAACACAAACACAGACAATCCCCAATCACAAATGAGCAGATCATTTGCAACTGTATTTTCAGTGAAAGGTTATTTGGCATAATCCTCCTGTATGTGCCTACGACATTAATGGTGTTCCTCTGAACACTTTGTCTCACAGAGGACAGAATGACACATCAACTAAACAAGTGGAAGGCTGTTTCTGTCCTAATGGAACCATGCTGTATGACTCTGGTGTGGATGTCTGCGTGAAAACCTGTGGTGAGTTTTACTGCTTCACTTGGATGCATGTTTGTTTCCTCTTTGTTGTTTCCTTCTCGTGTATGCAACATAGATCTGACTGTACGCAGCGCTCCTACAATGTATAGAAGGGATGCCTACCATTATGTGACTGGTAATGGAAATTTATTTTGGTATTTTCCCAGGCTGTGTCGGAGTGGATATGATACCAAGAGAGGTATGATGCTGTATGCTTTTGGATTTCAAATAGAAGTTTGGGTGGGGAGAGGAGAGTGGTCTCCATTGGTGCAATCTTGTTTTGTCATCTCCCAACTTTATATTCCCAATTTTACTTCTGTTCCTTTTAATTGGTTACTATGCAATCACCCATTTTATTGTTTTTCAACGACAGTTTGGAGAAGAGTTTATAGTGGACTGTCAGGACTGTATTTGCCTGGAAGGTGAACATGGCATTGTATGTAAGCCTCATGAATGTGAACAAAAGAAGGTCACTTGTGATGGAGAAGGCTTCTATGAAGTCATTGAAGTCAATCCCAAAGACTCCTGCTGCCCTCTTTTCACCTGCAGTGAGTTTATACTTTTGTTTCTAGTCTTTCTATACTTCTTGGAAACAGAAAAAGAGACTGAACTACCTTAGTACCAGAGATCTGCAACAGGGAGTCACAAAATAGTATCTTTCCTCATGCTTTTTAAAATCAACTTGCTCAGTGCTAGGGAAAATACATTTTAATATTGCAGTGATTCAGTATAACTGAACTTACAGTCATGGGACTCGACATAACTCAAGCTATAGTTCTTGAGTTCAGGGTCACATTTTATTTAAGCAAAATGCAGATAGATTATGAAATTCTCTGTGGATTTTCATTTTCCAGCTGTTGCCTAAAATCCTGGCTAGAGTAAGAGTTGTTCCCTACTTCTTTGCATAGAATAGTGATACTTTATTAACACAGGATAATTACATAGTAGAAAAAACCCATAAAACCCATAAACTAATACAGTACCCCATATCCAGTGCCTGGATTTATGAGGAAAAATGTGTTCCCTGTCTGCAATTTGTTTCTTTAAAGAGAATCTGGACTGTTTCCTAGCAATGAAAAGTTCATCCTAAATGCTTTGATAGGTGCTTATTTCTAGTAGCTGTGATTTAGTGTACTTTATGCTTATTCTTTTTTTTTTTTTTCTCAGAATGCAATACAAGCTTGTGCACAGCTAAAGCCCCCAAGTGCTCACTGGGATTTGAAGTTCATTCTTACATTCCCAGTGGTCAGTGCTGTCCTGTGTACCAATGTGGTAAGTTCCTTGGAAATATATTACAATGATTAGCCTTATATTTATTACATAATTTAAGATTACACTTAATAAGACAGTATGCAATAGCCTATTGAAAGAGGTATTAAACACAGATTCTACAAATGCATTACTATTAAAATTGGTTATTAGTGCTATACTTATGACAGCTAGGAAATCAGATACAGCTCAGGTGACTCAAGTTCAATTTTCCTGATTGTAAATACATGTAAGAACAGCTACAGAATTAACTGGGACGATGGTCTCAGCTTAATCTAGCAAAAAGTCCCTAGAAATGTCCCTAGTAGAAGACAGATTTACAGTTCTTGGTAACTGAAACAAAGAAGTACTTTTATCTGTTAAGTGGACATTCTTGGCTATGAACTGGACCGCATATATTAGGACAAGTGTTCTTCCCTTTTTGCATATGCACTATTAATTTTTATACTTTATACATGTCCTGTCTGCTACAAGATTTGGGGAATAACCAATATCTTTGATCACATGAATTGTGATTCATTGTGGAAGAAATGAGTTTGATTAGAGTGGGGTGAAGACATTTTTTATTCTTTTTTCCTGTCTAAACATCTGACTCCTTGCTTATTAACAGTTCCCAAGGGTGTTTGCGTACACGAGAATGCTGAGTTCCTGGTAAGTTCCTGTTTCAACAGTCTTCTAAAAATGCTTAAAAGACCAGTTAGTGTACTTGATCAGAAGTGCAATGGAGAGGTTTATCCAGTAAAATCATTATTTTAGAAATGTTCTAATTTCGTCAGGAATTCATCAATTTTACAAAGCCTAAATCTTTTCTGAGAAGTTTCCTGTGTAGGAAAAAAATTGAAGAGCTGCATATATGTCAGTATCAGAGAAGAATTTGGGTCAAGTGTGCTGACATTTAAAAAAGTCAGTCCACATTTACTGTCAGCACATTATTGCAGTTTTAAGACTCTGTTTTCAAAAATTAAAAGATATGTAAATAAGTATTATTCTAACCAATGCTAGATTTCTAATAAATTCTCTTGGGTCTAGTAATTGTACCTGTTCTTTTAGTATCAGAGTTTGTCATTGTTATATGGGACTTCAGTAAAGACATATTTAATTATATTCAGTATTTAAAATGTTGTCTTCATAAATGGCTAGTCAAATAGCTATCCAGTTGTCTTTATGATTTTTTCCTTTTCCATTGTTAGATTTACAGATTTTTTAAAAAATTAATAAATGTTTGTCAAACATGCAATATCTCATTAATATATTATTTTTTTCCTTAAAATTTGTAGCCCAACTCCTCAGTCTTTATTGACAAGTGTCAGAATTGTGTCTGCACAAATGATGTTAACATCAGCACTCAACTGAATATCATCTCCTGTGAACGTGTCCCCTGCAACACATACTGTCAACCAGTAAGTGGCAAACTTAAAGAAACAAAAAACTCAAAAATACCCATGTATGTGAAAATCAGTTTGATCACTGAGTGGTATTAATCAAAGGACAGGGAGTTGAAATCCAGAGACCAATTCCAGCATGGATACCAACTGCCCTTTGAGCAATCTACTGCTTGAGATTGACCATGTAACTGACAGCATTCAGTTCACACTGGCAGGATTAGCTGGGAAATTTCTGTAAATCACCTTGTGGAGTGATATTTAACTCTTAGGCATTTATATTGTAGTGCTTTAATTTATTCCATTTATAACCTGCTTTTATTATTCGTCTTCTGTTGGATTGGAACACAGAAAGGCACAAATCCAGAGTGCACTTCAAAATCCATAATCAATTAATGGATTAGTATGTTTTCATTTATTTCTCAAAAATTCATTTATCATAGTGCTATTGTTTCTAATTAATTTTAATTTCTAGGGATATGAACTTAAACCAGTGAAAGGTGAATGCTGTGGAAAATGTGTCCAGACCAAGTGTATTATACACACTGCAGACAGTTCTGAACTCATCTTGAGTGTAAGTATGCCCTACATATTATATCTCCACCAAATCTGTAAAGTTCCCTCTTCCAGAAAGGGAACATCTCCTTGCCAGATACAAGGCTTTAGTGTAAGTTTACACCTGTAAGATCAAAATCTCATCTAAAGCAAAATCTAGCTACAATTTTTTGATCATAAGCTAAGTTTCATGGAATAAAATTTTCTGGAACACCCTTCCTGAAATGAGAAATCCAATACCATTGGAAATGGTTTTCTTTCAGTGTCTGGAAGCTTGGGCTTTTCTATGTTATTTGATTTCTGTATGCTGAAAAACACTATTAAAGCCTGCATATGAAACAATTCTATTGACCCTGTAGGATGAAGGTTTAGGGTTGTTCTTAATTAACATAAAACAGTCTAGCTTTTTGAAGGCAAAATCCATTGGCATGGATGATTTTATTAAAGTACTCTATGTACTTTAGAGACATTTTTCTTTCTCAAGGAAAATCCCATGTAAAACTGAAGATTCTCTCCGTGTATGGCCTATTGCAATATACGTCATGATCTGTATCCCAAATGGCTGTTAATCTAAAAGTAATTGACTGGGAAACAAGATGAAAGTCATTATCAGAGACAAAGAAAATTTCTGTCTGAGCTGCCTTCAGCTTTCGTTATTACATCTTGCATTTCACTTACAGCCTGGAGAGTTTAAAAATGATCCTCACAACAACTGCACCATTTATAGCTGTGTAGATGTCCACAACCAGCTTATCTCTTCCACATCTGAGATTACCTGTCCACCATTCAATGAGGACAGCTGCAAACCTGTAAGTAAAAATGGAGAATTTACCCTCTACTCCATACGTAGATTACTTCAGTTTAGTTCAGCCATTTAACTAAAACCAAAATTTATCTCTGATGGCCTTTCATCATAATTTCTGAGTCCTACAGGCATAAGTTCCAGATGCATCCATGCACAGCCCTATAGAGTGTATAAAATAAGATACCTGGGTGAGAATTCAAGGCTTATAACTGAATTCTGTCTCTCAGTAGCCAAAATACAGATCAGCACCGAGATACTGAATCTTTGCTGACTGCTTTGTTTGGGGTCCTGTCTCAGCAAGAACCAGGTTTCCTTGAATGTTAGAGAAGCACGAGCTGTTCAGTCAGTAGGCTACCAGTAACACCATGCATAGTCCCCATTCAAATACAGAGGACTCTGAGAAAGCATTTGTTGGAATTGTTTCTGAGGAAAAATTGTATGATTTTAACTGTAGATTTCCTTCAAAGAATTGTTTTGTTTTTCCCAACCCTTTGTAAGTTGACAGATTTGAAGTCAGGAAGAGACCGTTATCTTTGCTTATTCAGATCATTGCTACAGTTTTCACTGGTTATTTCCAGCCACTGAGGAATTGCTCTCCTCAGTTTTTGGCCTTAATGACTATTTAATATAGAAAAATAAAATAATGTATTTTCTTTTGTGTTTGTTTTTTCTTTCAGGGAACTATTTCATTCTTACCTAATGGTTGTTGCAAAACCTGTAAGTATGCCAGTGTATCTGACAATACAGAGAATGAATTGTCTTCTTAAATCAATCCATTTTCCATATATAGTTGTATTTAAATAGATATTTTTATATTTATATTTGTCATTCCAAGCCAATCTCTCTGGAGAAGTTTAATCTGAAGCAGAAAGACCACTTAAGACAGTTCTTTGCGTGCACTAGTGAAGCCCAGGGAGTGCTGAGGTGCGAGGAACGTCTGGAGCTATTTCACTGGAAGTATTTTGTGCTCTCTCCCCGTAGGTGCCCCCGTGGACAGCCGCACGCCGTGCTCTGTGCGCCGGAGGACAGACTTTATCGTCTACAATGGCTGCCGCTCCGTGGACAGAGTTGACTTGACTGAATGTGAAGGAACATGTGGAACCTTCTCGCTGTAAGTAAACTCACCAGACAATGAGATTTAAGTCCTGCTGGTGCTGAGCTTGTTTATATAAAAGGAACAATAAATAGGTAGACTACAGAATGGTGGAAGACCTGGAACTATTTGCTCCCCAAATCATGGACGTAAAATCATGGAATCTGTGACTGACCAGTTGATTTGTATTAATACAAAGCAGAAAAGTGCATTACATTGCCTTGGGATTCAGACAGCTATGATAAGGCCTATTCATCCATTAAGAGCTGGCTTTATGTCAGACCACCTTGGCTAGAAATCGTCACAAAAGAACATGGATTATTTCTTGCAATGGGAATGATCCCAGAGAGCAGCCAGATTGGATGACTGTAAGTGGAAAAGCTGCTTCTCAAAAGTTAACATCTAAAATGAAATACACATATACTTCCTTTTAAAGCAAGATTCAAACATGCACAATTTTTATACAGTGAAGAAATGAGAAAATGAATGCTTTAGGTGTGGTGTTATTAGAGTATTCTGATTGTACATTTTTCTCTGAAATGAGAGAATATAGAGAAAGATGGCTATAAGGAAGCAGTTAGTAGGTCACCTGGTAGTGAGCTACTAAAACATTGGAAAAAACACAACTCTAACTCACCAAGGAAACTTTCACTTACTGCCTATCACTGAGTCTACTGCAGTGCACCTTGCAAGAAAGAGAAAACTGATGATTAGTATCTCATGGAATTCTAATTAGCCAGGGAGTTTATTAGTATTTTGAAATTCCTGATCATCTTAGAGTCTTGCTATGGTTGCTTCTACACACAAATACAAGAAAAAGATGGATCTTGGCACAGTTTATAGCCTGATATTGACAGATTCTTCAGATTAGGAATGGTGCTTAGGAATCTGATGAACACAGAGCTGCAAAAACTACTTTGCTTTGAGATGAGAACAGAAAGAGCTGCTGCTTCCCCTTCCTTTTAACACTGCCCTGACTGGGACATGCATTTTATAATCACTGTTCTGTCAGATGAGCTTAACGCTTCCATTAGCCACAACTGTGGCTCTTCTCACAGGAGTTCAGTACCTGATTTCACCCTCCCCTGCACGTTGGCTTCTGGCACAGAGTAACGTTGCCATTTTCCATGTTAACAGATACTCGTCTGAGGCCAATTCTATGGACCACAGCTGTTCCTGCTGCAGAGAAACAAGGACCACTGAGAAGCACGTGGTACTGAAATGCCCTGGTGGGCACTCAATGCCACATAAGTACATCTATGTGGAGAGCTGCAGCTGTCAAGACACTGAATGCAGCAAGCCACAGTCCCATGAGCTGCAGAACAATGAAGAAAATGACAAGGCGAGTGCTCTCAACCGGATCAAGAGAGCCATCAGCTTAACATCAAAATGAAGGCACAAAAAAACCTGGCATCATTAACTGAAAGGACTGTGAACCATTCTTAACTTCCTTGACTACTTTTGAACTTTACTTTTCCCGGTAACTGTATTCTGTTTGTTCTCTGATTAATTTGAACAGTGCCCTATTTATTTGTGCACAAAATAAGAACACAAATTTGTATTCTTCCAAGTGCACAGCCTCTTGGATCATTTTCAAATCTCTTTATTTTCTCTGAATGATTAAAAGCACATTTCAAAAAGCATGGCTTTTGTACCTATTCTTGTACCGTCTTGATGAGTTTGAGTTTGAAGAAAGAAGAAAAGTTCTTTTTCAAGTTATAGGAAGTCAAGTGATTTCCTACATTTTTAGGGTATCTGCTCGTGGCTCCTTAAAAACCAAACAGATTGTGCTGTTCAGAAGACCCAATATGTAAAGTGGAAGAGAAGATGATGCTGTCAGCCAGAACAAAGCCAAAGATGAATAATGATCATGAAATGATTAGGATGACTTGGAGAAACTTCTAGTTCAGCACCAGATCTTATTTTAGCAGGGCTCTGTATGTTAGAACTGTCTCAGTTCATTGCAATTATGTATTTTTGCTAAAAAAGTAGTCCTTCAGCTATGTGAAGCTCATTCACAGTGCTTTCAGGATGTATAATTACTACTGTAGTCAGAGCTCTCCAAATTCCAACATTTGCAAAACAGATGCTATCACTAAGCTAGTAATCCTAGGTTTCCTCTGCAGAAAATGGAAAGCAATAGCCATTTTTGATATTAATTTGACTCACAACAAAGGACATATCTAAAGGAGTGCCTGTTTATCTTATCATAAGGGGAGCTGAAACAGGTAACTAGAAGATATTAATTTCTCTTCAATCATCTTAAGAGTACAATGAGGGTAAACCACACCTGTTGTAGTGAAAAAAAATTGCTTTTGGTTTTATTTTGTCTTCATTAATGAAATCTTTATTGGCAATAGTCAATTGGCATCTTTGCTAAAGGATTGGTGGCACCATTTTTTGCTACTAGTAGTCCATCAAGTGTGCTGCAGCTTAAAAGGCATATAAGATTTCTGCCTTTTTATGACTGATAAGAACATGCAGAAAAGGAAACTCCACAATTTTTTCAGCATTACAATACTAAGATTGGAGAGCAGATTTCTCTGGAGTCAGAGAGGTAGCTGATCTAACAAGAAGGAAGTTTTGTCAATTTATGGAGCAAGCTGCATAACTAATGAAGTCCAGTTTCTGCTTTAATATGGGTTTCTAAGGATTTCTATCTCTACCTTCATTGTAAGATGTGACTGAGAGTTTTCTTCCAGCGCACTTACAAAGTCACCCTCCTCTGTGGATTCTTTGTTATCCAGCAATTTCAGTGCTGGCAGTAGAACCATACATTTCCTTGAGCCTTTTGCAAAAACTGCGTTTTTCAAAATCTGTTGATATTTAGCTGTTTTTGATATTTTCATTTTTGCAGTTAAATTTGGCTGAAATCAGCAAATAAATTACAGAGAGAGATACAAGGTGTGATCAAATCTGCCTTGTTTCCTATGGAAAAGAGCTAAAATATTACTGGTCAGTAGTGGCATTTTGCTGCACACTGTATTTACACTGAAATATCAAATCTTCCTTGCTTCATTTATTTTTTGTTTGATCTGCAGTTTGCATGGGCTCTTTCTGTCCCTTCTAGTGGTGGGCGAACTACTTCTTAATGAGGAAGTTTAAAGATCCTATATAAAAGTCAGTAAGGCTGCAGATTTTGGCTTCACCACTGCAGGGCAGTCTATGGCTAAGAATGTAAAGTCACTTCATACCAAAAAAACAAACTGCCTTGAAAGGGAGTTTCTATTTCATCACCTGGAGGGTTTTATCTGTGAGAAGCATGAATGCTGGTGTCTCCCCACAGACATTTATATGCTCTTAATAAGCACTGGAAAAACAATTATTCTGACAGGAATTTACATGCCCACACACAAGGTGTTGCTTGTCACAGTGCTCTGGGTTATGGCAGCCTTCTCACTTTTGGTGCTGGGTCAGTTCTGCCCATAAGCAGGTTCACAAGTACACACTGTCAGAGAATTCTTACTTAAAGTGCTTGGCAGTTCTGGGTCACACCGTACATGTCAAACCTCCCCCCCTTTCTGCACTCTTAGTCACCTTAGAACTTTGCGGTTTTGCACCTGCATTTCCTGTGGAACTTGGATGACAGGGTTGAACAGATTAAACTTTCTCCAGTGGAGAAATCCAGCAATAGTATTTGGGAGAGAAAGGATGGAAAGAAGTGTGTATCCCTACAAAGAGTGGTAGTGGCAGCGAGCAGCATTTTTGCTCCCTTCCACAACACTCTTGGAAGTAAATCGAGATCTGTGTTGTCTGATTCCAAGAAGCATTTTGTTTCTTAAGCCAGAGCTGTTGGGTCTGCAGCCCACAAGAAGAGATTCTTCTGGAAAACCTAGGAAAAAAACTGAAGAAACATCTCTCATCACCCTCTCTGAAAGGGCGATGTCAGTCCGTTAGGGACTCAGGAGATTGTGGAACCTTCTGATACCATTGTCTTCTCAGCAGGACCTACCACAAAGGACCCTGACAGCTTCATAAAAAGCATTAGTGCTGGAAAGGAATAGGCTTGACTCTGTCCTCAAAGAATGACTCCATTCTCCAGGAATTGCCTTGTCTTCTGGAGTCTAGCGAAAAGGGAGCAGTAGCAAGGGCCCATGTCTTGTCTCCATGCCTGAGTCCTGTGTTCATCTCCTCTAGACTTTCTATCTAGCCTCCCACTTTCAACAGTGGTGAGGGGTTTCTTTTTTGTTTGTTTCTTTTTCTTCCTCTCCCAGTACTTAACAGTTCTAGTTTTGCCTTGAAAAATGGGGAAGCCTTCTTGGAAGAGAAGTAGGACTTCCAACCACATAGCCTTTGAAGGCACCAAAACCCAAGGTCCCAGCTCTTGCTGTCTAAGATTGCATGGATTTCATTCCCAGTTGTAGTCTTCTTCTCCAGGATAGCCTGAATCTCAAATAATTTCCTTGTACTTACCTGGAGATGCACTGGAAACTAAGTGTTGTTCATGGGACTCTTCAGCAACACAGTGAGAACTTCCACCTGCAGTAAAAAGGAGTTCACAGAAGTTTTGCTGATAAAGTGAACACAGTTGTTTTATGAAGCATTACTGGACAAGGGTTTTGAGAACACCAGGGACAGAAAGGAAAATACTTGTTAGCAATACAGAAAAATCACTGCTGCTATCTGAGGTGAGGCAGATGGGATTCAGAAAGAGGGAAAAAGCCACATGCAAACCAAGAACTCTCCCAAAAATAAATAACAAAGGGTAGGGGTTTCTGATCTAATAACTACTAATTGTTTGCTGATATAACTATGTTCTATAATAGTATTATTTTGTGCTGTGGGAGATGAAGGGTGAGATAAAATTTTCAGTATGTTTACAGTTTGAGTGTACTTTGCTAAACCACACTTCACTGAACTAGGCACATGCAACTCTGCACATAGGACCCAGTGAAAGGACTTCAGCAAAGGCAAAGCCCTAAGCAAATAATCCTGCAGTTACTGTGTTTGTTATACACTGTTGCACTTGTCTAGGAAAGCAAACTCAGATACTGGGAAAAGACAGAAATAGACTTACAAACTCTGAGATCATAGGAAAGAAAATTCTTGTGAGTTTTAGGTCTGACAAAAAATGAAATACATTTAAATAACTGTAACATTGATACACAATTTTTGAAATTTCACCTCCCAGCAGAAGCTTTGAGGGGTAGGGGGGTATTTGAAGGGAGAACAAGTTCTTAAAGTTGAGAAGCCGTCTTCCAGGGACAAATTTGAAAAATTAACTCACTCTTTTCAGTCTATGACAAACAGCTGTGTTCTTAATTGGCAGCCTCCCAGACTAAGGTTCAAACAGGTCCAAGCAGGCTACCTAAGCCTTATTTCCATCACTAATGTGGAAAATCCTGTAAGTTCTTTTTCAGCATCACTCTTCTAAAATCTGTTATGTTCAAACTGAATTTCCTTTCACGTTTCAGTTTTTCAGCATTCTTATGTGAAATGCTTGAATTCTTTTCACTAACTAGTCTCCAGAACAGTGAAAAACACCACTGTGATGTATTCATTACCCCAAGACTTTGAGAAAACTCAAGTAGAGAGAAAGTATGGCAGAGCTGGCACTGAGAAGGAGCACCTGTGCTCTATGCAGCTTACTTTTAAGCAGTAACAAAAGGCAACAGAAACAGTGATCAAGGAATGTGGCTTTGCACAGTGCCTGTGACCTGACACAGCAGTTAAATTTCAATAGCCTGTCCCTTTGGACCAGTGTAGCTGAGCACTTCTTGCTCTTTTTTTGCAGAATCTATGGGATCTGTATGATCATTCTTCTCCTTAAAAGTACAGGAAGTCTGAGCAAAATATAAGGACAGCTATTTCTTGGGTAACTAATTCTGCCTTTCACAACATAAGCAGAGGTCTGGGGAAAGACCCTTTGCCTTGGTTTTCCTCTCTCTGGGTAAACATTCAAATTTAAAAGAAAATTGGTATTCAGCCACCTACAAAACTGCTTTGGTTTTAGTGGCTACTTTGTTCAAGGCAGGACAATCTCTGAAACTTGGATGACAGAGAAGTTAGGTACTTATTGCAAAATATTACAGTTCATGCTGAAAGGATCTCAGTCTCAGGAGTCCAGTAGAAATAGTCTGACAGAGTTTTAGACTGGATTAACAGGGACATAGTTTAAGTACAATTTAGGAAAAAAAACCCCAGGCCAAGGTTGCTTATCTTTCCACCTTAAATTGTTCTCTGCCTCATCTCTTAGCCTTTCTTTTGGCTTGCAGTAACTTTCAGTCATAGTGGACATGGTTACTGGGTATGTAATTTCATGTAATTTCAAGGTTGTAGAGACTTCAGTGTTAAGCATGCAGTGGCCTCTTCTTAGCATCCAGGAAATAAGAAATTGCTTTTTTAAAAAGAGGTAGATTCTGCTCTAGCCTAAACCCCATAAAGTTCAAATTATTAAATCAGAAAAATTGTATGCTTCCCTTTGTTCTGCTACCCCTTATTTTTTTACCAGGAAGGTTGTTTGAAGAAAAACCTTTCAAGTAGAAAATCTCAAGGGCCCAACCTCCTGATGAGATGGCTTTCTATGCAGGGAGTCTCTCTTACGTGAGGAAGTGCCAATAGGTCAAAGAGACCTGTGTGCACGAACACCAATCAGCCGTGTTATTACTCCTTGTACGTGGCTTTTGAAAGATCTACATCTTCTTAAAGAAAAACAGAAAAGAGCAGCTGAATTAACTCCTTACAAACAGGAATGACTAATGTCCTTGATTTGTTTCACAGAAAGTCAAGAAGCCCTATGGCAAGATGAGAGGTTAAGGAGCTTTGTGTCCATTCTAAGGCAAAATGTAAGAAAACATCCAACCACCTCCTAGCAAAATTGAAATGCTGAAGGATTCTTCATGTATTTTAATGAACAATTAATGACAGATATCCATTCCCTCCTTTTCCACTGCCTGCTACAGATCACCTTATACTTAATGACATCTGTTTCAAACTGTGTGGTAGACATAAATCTGATGGATCAAATAAATCCTTACTGTAACTTTCCTAAATTCTATGGTATCATGCATAGGATTAAAAAGAATAATTCATGTTGTTCTTGGATTCTACTGGCAATTCAGAAGGTACAAATGATTGTTATAACTACCAGTTATAAAATATGTAAAATATTTTTCTAAATCCACTTCGGATGTTTTTTATCATATGGATTATTGGCACAAACTGCCTGACGTCAAATACAAATGAAGTGCTTTCCTAGTTAACGTTACTTTGTTAACAAAGTACACATAATTTCACTAGGGTTATTAAGTAGGCAGTGCTTGTAAAACACCATTTTATAGGGCACACTCATTTCAAGAAGCAGTACCAGTTTTGCCTGAAATGAACTGGTTTGTCAGAGGATTTCCAAGCTGAATCTCGCCAGTGCTTGGACTGACCCTGAATGGCCATAACTCTTTACAACACATGGAATCACCTTTTGACTGAAGGATATGTTACAAATGCAACTGCCAGACTTCAGTACAGTGGCTGGCTATGAAAGGCATTAATCCACCAGATGCCTCCTATTTGAATGTGCCTTTTACCAAGTTTGTAGCAAAAATATATGAGTTGTGAGTCACTGGTGTATTGCATTAGCTTCATGATGGCTTATCTTCAGTGAGTCAGTGGTGATAAAGAAGCTGAGTTAATATTTACCTATTGTATTTACTAAAATCACATACCCTTTAATGGCAAATGATCCATGAAATGGGCTGTAAAGGGGCCAAGAGGAATTGTTCTTTTTGCTAATACAGCTGCAGAAGAGGGAAGGATTCTTATCCTGCAGGGTCCAATAAAGGGAAGAGTTATTAATCCCAGTATGTCACTGCAGGGGAAATAGTTATAACTTGAGTGCCAACACCAATGATTCAGTGGTAAGTGAGCAACACAGTCTATAAGCTCCCTGTCAGTCTGCATTTCCTTCTGAAAATCTTCCATGTATTTCTTCTGAAAACCTCAGTGTTTCCATGCTTGAATATAAAAACTTCATTTGAATGCAAATATCTTTCCCCTGTCAGTAGCCCTGAAATCATTACAGAGGATTGAAGCAACCAGTGATTTCTAAGGAGTGTAGCCCGCAGTATCTGTGGAGAAGCCAGAAGCTTCTGGTTAGTCATTGACAGGAACTCTGCTCCCCAAGAAATGGCAAAGGAATGGCACAAATGACAGAGCAGACAAGCAGAGGTAAGAAAATGGCTAGGTACAGAGCAAGAAGACTGGGTTTCCTGTTTCTCTGAGTAGAGTTTTGTTCTTGCTTTTCTCAGGGGAGGATCCCAGATGACTGATACCACTGTCTCTGCTGAGTAGAGCATAAGTAGATGTTGGTTCAATGAATCATTTGGTTTGTTCTGTCTGTTCCTTGAACAGTTTAACATGTGCTGTTCATGTTCTTCCCAGGCCCCTAAGTGCTAAGTGGGGCTTACAGGGGGAAATCGTGCCTCAGCTCATTCCTCCTGCCCATCCTTGCATTCCTTTGAATCACCCCACATGTAGAACACAAAGGGCTGGAAGATGCAGAGGTCAGCCTCACTATGTCATCAAACGTCTACTCCAGCCTGAAGGGTATCTTTGGCAAATAGTTTGTATGTGGTTCCTGCTGCTTTTGTGCTGCTCAGTGGGAATAAGGGTGTTTTTTTCTAGAGTCAGGAATCATACACCTAGAGTCTGGTTCTTCCTTCTGCTCTCATACCAAAATTAATGAAATAGGTGCTTTGATTGCCTGGGTGGAAATGGGAAAGGAAGAGGAGGGTGATTAAAAAGACGTGGACTTTATCTCAGCAGAGTTCTGCACTGGGATTTTAACACTAGCCTTGGTTTTGGAAAATTAATCTCTTTTAGCTTTCCACCTTTACCTTCAACCAAGCTCTCAGTCTCTATCTGTGGTCTACCGACCTATGTGCTTTTCCTCCTGGGCTTCACAGCCCTTCCCCACACCTGCCATTAGCCCTGTTCTGCAGCCTGAACAAGAACTCAAAACTACCATGAGAATCTGCTGAATCTGAGTGTTGCTATTGCACTGTATTCAATTTCAGATCATCCTCATGTCTCCAAGGTAATTTTCTCATGGTTAGGTTTATCTACTAGATATTCTCCTAGTTCACTTTGTACCTATTTGGACAGAGATCAGGAGGGAAGATGTGTTGGGATTAAAAGGAAAAGCAGCTGCAGTCCATGACTTCCATCATCAGTGCCATAAAGTCTGTTGGTTCTGTATTCCAGCCAAAATGGCAGGGCTTCAAGAACAGGCTTTACCTTCCAGTAGTGCCCTGCCTCGAGTGCGACTGACAATGGAATTAATGGGACACGGGCAGTGGCAAAGGGGTAACACGAACTCATGTTTCATGTCCTGCACAATGCTCTCGCACACTGGTGCAAAGTTTTCTTTAGAGCAAGGGCAGCAGCAAATCTTCATCTGGCAGATGATGTCAGCTGTGGTTCTGCAAAGCACCTTGTGCCTGTGTTGGGCAGCAGCTAAAGGGAGCAGTGGGCCAGCTTTGGGACACTCCGCTTTGGCAGTAGCACAAAGGTTGTTAAAGCAGTGAGCAAGACCCTGTTCCCAAGGCCGCCCAGCTTGCTGCCTGCCAACCAGATAAAAAGCATTCGTATTCATATTCATATTCCCCAGTGCATGGGCAGGATTGGCCTGAAGCCTTGCAACAATGGGGAAACCTATGTGCACCTTAAACTGTATTTGTGCCCACTTACTACTGGCAATCACTCTGGCTTTAGTGTATTCCCAAATATACTTTTTAATGTATTCCCAAAGGGGTATAAAGCAGCTGGAAGTGTGGAAATGTCTGTTATGTGTGTTTGATTTGCTGGCACTAGGTGAGAGGCTTCCTCTCTTGTCAGGAGCTGTTCTCCCATGGCATGGATGAGGAGAAGAAATGCAAGGTCAGTTTGTGTCAACAAAGCAGGTAAATCTCTAGAAGGGACTCTGAAATTACTGATATCAAAATCTCTGACAGGATATCCTACAACGGACTGTGGAGCTCATAACTAAGCCCACTGGATTTTTATGGGTATGTGGTAGGGTATTAAAGTACTTTGAGAGCACCAAGGGACCCTTTTGCAGCAGAGTAACTTAGGTGGTTCAGGAATGAACTGTGGTCTACATTATGATGGGGTTTGGGCACTGCTCCCTTATGATGTTTGGAGAATCCACCACCTCTGTGTGCGTGAAGAATAAATTAACTCCCCATGACTGACTGGTGTGATTAAATCCCATTTGTACAGTTGAGGTGAGAATTTTTGCACTTTTGATTTTGTTCCTAAGTCTATTGAAGCAGTAAATCTGGCCTTTTCTTTTGGTAAGATATTTTGGATACACTTCTAAAAGTACAATGCCCCCCCTGCCAAAAGATTTTGCTCTAAATAAACCACACATTATGCCCGACCTGATAATACTTTTTGCCCTGTTTAGAAGTCACCATTAAAGCTAGCAGAGGCAACAAACATATTTTTTTGAGCTGGGGGACTCTGCTGATGTGCAAGACAGAGAAAAACTCTGAAAGAGGTCAGTGATTGCTTGTAACTAATAAGATGTTATGAAAAATAGAAACTGTTGCTGCCAAAGAAATAGTAACTGTAGGAGGAGGGTGAGGGGACCTATTTTCAAAAGAGGAAATTAGAAACAGACAGCTCTCTGTCCCCATAAAGGAAGAGAGAACTGGATACCTGTCCTGTCTGAAAGATAGGAGGTTACTGGGTGCTAATAATGAACGACTGAAAGAAAATTTAATGAAGCTCCACCTTTCAGGGACCCTGCCATCAATGTTTTGTTCTCATGCCAAACTCCTGGACTATAAAAATCTGCCTATAAGCCAAGAAAAAAACACTTCCCTGAAAGGATTTTCAAGTTACGACTTCATGGCAAGATGGAAATAAAAAACGGGAGATCATTTTGGATCTTCTGCCTAATTTGGAGTTTTTGCAAGGGCAAAGAACCAGTTCAGATAGGTAAGAAAAGAATCTAATTCTTGCATTACTTGCCTTCATATCGCTCTCCATAGGTGACAAATAGAGTTGACAAATGAAAATGTGTAACATTCATTTAATAGCTGTAGACATTCCAGATTCTGTTTAACATTTTCATCCTTATTGTCAACCATTTAAGTATTTTACTTTTTTTATTTCATTACTAGTAGTGTGTCAACTGTTTTATGTCCTAAGTGACTAATCTTAAAGAGGAGACCCTCTGGAAGCTTGCACCAAAAAAACAAAACAAAAAAATGGTGGCACCCTTTTCAGCACATTTCACACATATTCTTCATCGTAGAAGTACTTATCATATCACCAGCTAGGCTTGATTGACCAGTATGAAATGCTGCATTAACAGGAATCACATATTTTGTGTGAGCAGCACAGTGTGCTGCACTGCAACTTCCTGGTTTGATTTTTAATGTCTTACACTTTTCCCAACTGCTTAATACACAAACAGTTGATTACCAGTTACCTTAATAATTCCAGCAATTTGCCTTCTAGAATAGCCCAACTCTCTCACTTGTCCTCACCGCTGCGTAGAAAAGTGCTAAATTGCCCTACTCCACTTTAGTGCTGCAACCACCTATGGCAAGTAACAGGCCCTTTAAAGAGCTGTTTCTGCAAGGACTTACTGGGCACTTGAGTTTGGGCTGCACATTTATAACATAAGGATCTGAATTCCTCAGTTCTTCCCTGCTGATTCTTAGGCAGGAATATTTAATAACATTTTAGGGTTCACTGAGTAAATTAATAACTGGTTTTGATTTGATTTGTGGTGGATGTTGCTATGTTGATATTCCTAAAGGTGCTACCTAAACAACACAAAGAAAATTGCCCATTTTCATTTGTCATTTTTTCAGATAGGCCTAGGAGAAATGTTAAAAGCATTTTGTAGCAAGCATATATAATTTAATTCAAGGTGATTAATGTTTTCTTTGTGAAGCTCAATGGTGTGGTAACTGCTTTCTGAAGTTATGTCTTATATGCACTTAGAGTATGTATCTATACCTTTGACAGAGGTATATCTCAGAAGTCCAAAACATGAGTTTTGGTTAAGAAGAAAAAACAGGTGTCTCTTAGCCAACAGCTGAAGCTGGTAGCAGCCTCAACCACTGAGATCAGCAGCTGCCACCCTGCTGTAAAGTCATGCCACCTGTGATATCTCCTGGAATGGACTTTGGACCAAAGTCTTACCTGAGTTAAATGAGATTTAGACATCCAGAATGGGATTCTTCTCACTTTGCTTTAGATATCTACAGTGTAAATATGTCTACAGCATAAATACAGACACAGCCTTTCTAGACAATGGAGAGATGCATGTGCTTTTCAGCACCTTCTTGCTAGGCAGATATGCAAGATGAGAAAGCTGAACCTCTTCTGCTTCTCACTGTTAACTTCAAAGGAGACTGGGCTAATCTGCTCACGTTGCAGGTATCTCTGGACTTCAAAAGTTCAGTGAGATGAAACTTCTTCCCACAGGCTAGTATCTTCCAGGAGTTATCATTTTTGCCTTTGAAAATCTCCCCTTTAATGTTTTTCAACAAAAAAAAGGGTAAGCACCTCATATGGGGTGAATTTCTAAGCTTCTCTACTATGATTTTGTCTTTAGTCCAGGTCTCTACTGTCAGTAGGAGTGAATGTGCCACCTGGGGCAATTTCCACTTCCATACATTTGACCATGTAAAGTTTACTTTTCCTGGAACCTGCACATACGTTTTTGCTTCACACTGCAATGACAGCTACCAGGACTTTAACATTCAGATCAGGCGCAGTGCCAAGAACAGCTTCCTGATCTACTTCACTGTCACCATTGATGGAGTGGTGCTGGAGGTGAAGGAGACAGGAATCACAGTGAATGGGAAGAAGTGAGTAAACACCAAACTGTTGTTTTGTGCTGCATTTTTATTGCTATGTGTTAGGTGGTCTGGCTGGAAAGCAGTGGCTGTGTATGAGATGTTCATAGTTCTTTGAACAGGGTATTGTGAGGAGTCCCCCCCATAGCAGCCGAGAAGGCAAGAAGCATTTGAACTAAACTACATCTCCCAGGGACCAACACCAACAAGTTAAGCAGAGAGCAATGTGTATTTTATAAAAACAGAGGGTATTTTAAGGTTTCCTTAATGTTGCTTTCATTTGAGAGGGAGGGATGGAGGAAAGCACATAAACCCCAACACTTCATCTATAAAAAGATTAGATTTTGTAGAAGCTCGGTGGTTTTTGTTCTTCTCCAAATACTGTTTCTGTGGTACTAACCCTACTGTTTTATGTTGCTGTTCATGAATAGATGGTTCTTTTAGGAATAGTTTTCTGTTTCCAGATAGATTAGTCTAGAAAATTGCACTGCTTTGCAGATCACAACTTGCCATGGGATCTTGTTACAAGAAAAGGCAGAATTTTTAGAAGTCAAAATCCACACCTTTAATTCCAATTCAAAATGAACCACAAAGGAAACTGCTAAGAGAAGAGTAAAAGTATTCCATAAGTAAAAATCATATGCAGCAATAGCTGAAAGCTGGGCACAATGTTAAGAGCAGTCCTCATAAGAAGTGCGGAGTCCTGCTCCTAGCATACAATTATGAAGGGCCTAGGCAACCTTTGACTCTGGGAAAACCCCTCACAATCTTGTTGGAGAGAAAACTGCAAGCATATGGGCTGTCTTGACAGCCTTCTGGAAACAACCAAATATAGAATAGCACCACTCTGTTGTAATTATAGCACCAAAGCCCATATGTGTCTCCTGAATCAAAGGGGCAAGAAATCTCCTATCTTCTAGCCATTTTCTGAATTTCTAAGTTTTTTGGCTGTTGCAAAATGAATGGTAACTGTCTTGGTAAGATAGAAAAGTAATGTAGGTCTGAGTTGCATCAGTATGTGAGTAACAGAACAGAGCTGTTTATGAATCCCAAATGTCAAGGAAGTCCTGGAAGGATGATGATAACCTGCAGTGTCCTCATCTGGAGGGCCATTTTCCTGATATTGTCGTCTTACTCTTTATAAACTTTTGGGTTAGGTCCTTGGGTTTGGCTGCTTTCTATAAGTTTGGTGGTTGATGTAGTATTGACAGGACACCAAAATACATGGTATTATGGGTTAAGGTTGGTAAGAAGTCACAGTGAACTATGTAATGCATTGTGTGGTTGAAGGCTGACCTTACAAATAGTGTTCCCATGTTTTATTTAGTTCCTTTTAACTCTAGTTTTCCTTCCTGTATCTCTGTGAGGATTTCATCAGTCGTTTTTTCACTGCAATTTGTTTTGTTCCCTCAAATTTCCAGGATTGCCATGCCTTTCAGCTTGAAGAGCATCCTGATTGAAGACACCTGTACTTACTTCCAAGTCACTTCCAAGCTGGGCCTGACACTCAAGTGGAACTGGGCAGACACTCTCCTAGTATGAACAGCCAGTTAGTTGTTTTCCTCCTGGTGAATCTCATCAGTGATGAAAAGCAGGGCTGGATGCAGGCACTGCATTGATATATGAAATTGTGGGAGGGAGGTATCACTGTACCTATAAGCTGATAGAGAAATACCAAACTAGGTAATAGTTTCACAGGGCAGGGGCATGGAGGCACAACCCCATGGCATTTCCAGATAATTTTATGTGACAAAAGGGTTAACCCCGGATATAACACACCTGCAGTTAGTTCCTTGCTCCATGGGGCACTGGCAGGAACACAGCCCTCCAACTCTGCCTTGCCTCTCTGTCTCATGTACATCTTGTATGGGAAACTAATCTGTGTGACCAGTTCAGACCTGGGCCTCTTTCATTCCAAAGCCATGCTGTGTGGGAATTCTCCTCTAAACATCTACCCTGCAATATCCTCTTCTGCAACAGTGTATCTACACTTTTGTGTGTGAACATTTATCCTTCACAATCAGGACTGACATTAACTAAATGAAAGTTTTGTGTCATGTTTTGTCATTCAGAGAGATAGAGAGAAAAAATATCAGTAAGTAATCAAGTGATATTGAAATTCTGATTTATTGAAGTATTTGCTTCCCCCCTTCCCATGTACTAATTAATACCTAAAGTATTAAAGGCAGTACCTGTGCATTACTGTAGAGTGGACACAACTGTGGGAAAAGCACTGCCTTTTTTTGGTGGATCTGTGTGGCACCAGTACTATTCTCCAAGCATGTAGGAATGATAAGGTGCAATAGTTTTATCTAGCAAGGCAATAGTGTGCTAACCTGGCTGTTTATTTCCCCTAAGTATGGGCAAAAGAAGTAATGCTGGGCAGAGCCACCCCTAGAAGTGCTATAAAATTTTCCATTCACCCTATGGACTAGAAAACCCATTAGATATGGCTAAAAGTTAATCAGAAGCTGCTTCTTTACAGCATCCAGCATTAGAGCACGGTTGTCTGACCTGCCCAGAGAGGACCTGGGTACCCTGCAAGATGTACCAAATGTCTATATACCAGTGTCTCTATACTGGGAGTATTCAATATGCTTCAGTTCCCTCTTTAGTGGGTAGGAATGGCAATTGCTAGAGGATTGTCTTTCCATTTGAATTCAATCTGTCTGCAGATAAGTTTTATGACTGATTTGTAGCAGAAAATGAAACTGCTACAAAGTGGGAACCAGCACTTCTGCCACTGTGCTTTTCTGTTGGAATCACTTTGTTACAAAGTACTGCTGATGTGGGGAAAATCCTTTAAACTCTGTGTTTCCTCTTTTGTAGCTGGACCTGGAAGAAACATATAAAGAGAAAATATGTGGTCTGTGTGGGAACTATGATGGCAATGAGAAGAATGATTTGATTTTGGATGGTAGGTCATAAACACAGCATATTCCACCCAGAACAGACCTCCTTATACATGACATGAAAGTTGATATCTGTTTCCTCTGAGCAGGGTTTCAGATTTCCTGACAGGCCCAAGAACATTTCCATACACAGAAGATGTATTTTAAGAGGTTCTGAGATGATTTGGGATTTTCTGCTCTTTTCACATTTGTAAGAGCCTCTTTGACCTAAATTAATTGCTTGGCTATCATGCAGCAACATTGCCAGGTTCCCCACGACAATAACATACTTCAAGGACATACATAAGTGCATTTTCAGTTCTTCCAGTTTAATCATTCTGTGTGTGATTATTTTTGCCTCTATAATGGAAAGAAAGCATCCGAGAAAACACAAAGTATCTTTGAAGAAACTGTGGTGCCATCCACTGACACCTTCAGATATTGCACACAGCTGAGGCTGTAATCCTGCAGCAGGTTGTATGGGTGGAAAGAAACCATCATCCTGGCATATCAGCTGCAGGACTGAAGCCAAAGTCATAACAACATCCCTCTACGTAATACCTGTATGACTATTATACATGCAAACAGAAAACTCTGTAAGGTCAAACACACCCATAAGAAAGGGAAGTCTTTGGAAATGATGAGAAGCAATAGAAAAGTCAAGAGTCTCACATGATTTTAAATGCCCACACTGACAGCAGGCCTTGATACAAGTGTGCCAGATTCCTGACTCTAGCTCAACAGAAGTTATATCAGGCTGTCATCCTCTATAACATGGATGCTGGTTAAATCTGGGCATTTCATGAAGTGCATACTGCCCTTGAGCCCAAAGAGTAAGTGCACTTTTATAGCCCATTAACCGATCTGAAGAATTGCAGGAAGTTACTGAAATGCATCTGGGGATTTTTACAGGGTATAAAATGCACCCAAGACAGTTTGGGAACTTCCACAAAGTAGAGGATCCATCACAAAAGTGTGCGGATGTCAGCCCAGATGACCACACTGGAAGGCATCCCAGGAGGAAAGACAATAGATGCAGCATATATGTAAGTGTGTGGAACCAGAAGTACAAACCCCCCTGACCTCCAATGTTGAAGAGACTGTTGAAACAAGTCTTAATTACAGAGCATTCACTAAACTGGATTTTTCAGAACTCTACCTGTGAATTTGAGCAAAATGATGATCTTATAGCTGACAGAATATCCTATTTTGGTGTTAAAGAAATAGATAGTGGGAAAATGTCCAATTGAATGACAGCTTCCAGTCCCAGGCAAAGGACCTTATGGCAGAAAGTCAGACTGGATAATCTCCTGAGATCCCTTCCAATTTGAATTATTCTGTGACCCTGGAATTGTATCATCAAAACTTGGGGTGTATATTGAAAAACTTAAAAGGTGGTAAAATGTCAAGTATTGTTTTTCCTTCCCTTCTTTTCTTTCTTTCTTCCTTTTTTTTTTTTTTTTTTTTTAATAGAAAAAAGGATGCAAAAAACTTATGTCCCGTTTTGGAAACTGCCCCAGAGTGGTTGCCTTTGATGACTACATAGAGACCTGTGCTGAGGATATGTGCCACTGTGCAGTTAATTCTTCTCACTCTGATTTGGTTTCCAGCTGCATATGCAGCACTTTAAACCAGTACTCTCGAGACTGTGTCCTGAGGAAGGGAGACCCTGGGGAATGGAGGACCAAGGAACTCTGCTGTAAGTAGCCACTGCTGTGGAGATTTCTTTCAGGTTACGCATTTACAGTATTCTGATCCCAGGAGAGCAAAGCTAGGAGCTCTTGTAACTACCTTGAATCAATCTGTGAAAGTACTTCGACAGAAACAGTGTTAATGGAAAAGCTTCTACAAATTTAACTTGATTTTGCTCCTTAAATTAGAACTACACCTTGATATTGCCCACCTCCTTCTTACAACTAAGTTTTCTTCAGTTCTTTTTTTTTAAATTTTACCATGCACAGTTAACTCATAAAGAGTCTTGTTTCAGCATGTTGACAACTAGAGAGAAGTAGTTACTGAGAAGTACAATATGTTTGTACTTATCTTACTCCGTGTTTTCATACTCAGTAGTCCACCTACTGAGCAGGAAATCTCTGTAAATCCAGGGGGAAGGCTACAGGTAGTTCACCCAAACTACTGGTGTGGATTGGGATAGCAAATTAATGCCAGAAGGCTTGATGCTGCAGGCAAAAATAAACTTTGACTCCCTGAATGATTCTGGTGTTCTTTGCTTGTATTATAACTTCAGCCAACCTTGAGCTAGTAATGTGAAATAGCTCGTATTTCCCAGCAGCACAGTTTTGTCCAAAAGATAAAGTAAAATTGGCCATAAAACTTAACAGGTTAAACAAACATGACATATCTGGACAGAAGGTCTTGCAAACAAGATGTGGAGGAAAGGGGGAAGAAAGAGTTGGGTAGTGGCACAATGATTTGAGAGATCTTATAAACACATCATTAACATATTCCATTTTGGTTTGGTCTTGCAGATCAGGAATGCCCAAACAACATGGAGTACATGGAATGTGGAAACTCCTGTGCTGACACATGCGCAGATCCAGAAAGGAGCAAGATTTGTAAAGCCCCATGTACAGATGGCTGTTTCTGTCCTCCTGGTAAGGCAGCTCACTTCTGCCCATGATCACACACATCAAGGGACAAAAAGGAAGGTTGTTCCCTTTCTTTAACGTTTTACACAATAAATAAACTGTTTCTTCTAGCATAATTTAACAGCTTTCTTCTTGGGAGAGCCAGACCTGTAAAGATTCAAGATCCTGGCACTGGGGAAGGAGAGGCAAAGACTTCTAAGGACTAGACAGGAGAAAAATGGTGCAGATGTGGAAAGAAAAGAGGAGTTCTTTAGACAGTAAGAATGCAGGTGAAGATGTCTGGTGAGGTGCCTCCCTGCTATGAGACTAGATCTTGCTGTAGCTTAAGTGATACAAAACATAAATGCATTTCCAGGTATGTGCATGTGTAAACTTGCACATGAAATAGTCTGCGATGAGGTTCTGATTTGTCAGATTTACTATTAGAAAAGGATGGAAACTGGCTCACACCCTTGCAATCTGGCACTTGATAATCCTGCTCACAGTGAAAAATTTCATAACAGGAAATGTTCTTTGAGTTTTGCATTGCTTTCATTTGAGCTCTAGTAAGAAATATTTCCCATCCATTAACATCTGAAAGGGCCTGGTGTGGTGTTTTCTTTTAGAAGTATCCCATTCATTTTAAGAAATGCTGAATGCTCCAGAGTTTTTTCCTTACTCTAATCTTCCTTGATGGTGTTTCCCAGACTCACCAAAGGAATATTAACTAGCCAATGTGTCTGAACAGGAACTATCCTTGATGACCTCAGCAGCAAGAAGTGCATCCCCAGAGACAGCTGCCCCTGTACGTTTCAAGGCAAAGTCTACTCATCTGGAGGAACTTATTCCACTCCTTGCCAGAACTGGTACTGTTGTGTTCTTGATTGCACTAACAAGGCAGAAGTATTTATTTCAAAACATTGATGCATTGATGAGTTACATTCTGTACTTTCCTCCTTTTTTTTTTTAAACATTTTCCTGACATTCGTCTTAAATAACTATTCAAAACCTTGGTCTGAATTTCAACAGTACAGGAAAACTTAGAGGTATTCCTCAACCACACATAGTTATTACCCACCTTCACTTGAAACTGCTTGTGAAAACTAGGCTCAAGATTTCAGACTGTAGAAAAATGAGACTCTTCACTGATTAATTCAGAGACTTTGGCCACTAGAGTGAGGTGAGAAGTCATACCATGTTAATAAGTGGTACTTTCAACAACATCTGGATCTCCACAAGGCTGTTTAAAGGCTAGGTCTCAGAAATCCTGATCCTTGGGAATGATTTGATTTAGAAAAAAATCTGGCAGCTTGAACCCATCTCCATTCTGCACTAGTGAAGGGTGATAAAACCTTAGGTATATTACTCTCAAAACAGTTTTATTTCTTACTCTGTATGTGTTATCCGAGCTCCCGGGACACAACAACATTTTTTGATGATCAGTTAAAGTTTTACTATAGGGACAAATGAAATGTGGTATGGTGCATGGCCAAACATTCTGCAAACCCCTTTGAATTAAAATATCCTGCATTTTGAGGAAATGCTCCTCAAATCCCAGAAATTTTGAGTAATTGAACTTAATGGGCTTTGGGTTGTTCCCATCTTGCCACATCCTCACTTATGCCTCTCAAAGCCCAAGCCTATGTGGCTGGGCTGTTTTCTTCTTGTGTGCACAGGTGTGAGAATTGCTCATTATCTCAGGTCCTCCACAATTAGCTGCTGAAACATCACCTCAGTGACTTGCTGAACAGTTGCATCAGTAGCACAAGATGTTGTAAGATCCTGCTTGAGTCTTTCTTGCTTTCTTTAAAAAGTCAAATAAACAATTTAGGCCCTGAAAACCATTTCTTGCTTTCCCATCTCAGTGTGTCACTGAGGGAACCAGCTCAAAGCCCAGTGAGTTAACTCGCTCACAGAGGAATTCAACCCTCACACTTTAAGGGCCTAATATGAAGGCTTCCACCTACAGGGTTTTAATAAGAAGCCAAGATAACGAGCTAAAAAGACTAAGAGGCTGCATCTGTGCAGATTCAAATGGTGTATCACCTTTGCTCCCTTGAACCTGTGTTCATTCTAACTGCTGCTTTTTGTATTTTGCACAGTACTTGCAAAGGAGGTCACTGGAGCTGTATCTCTCTGCCCTGCTCTGGAAGTTGCCACATAGATGGAGGATTCCATATAACAACGTTCGATAATAAGAGATTCAATTTTCATGGCAACTGTCATTATGTCTTAGCTAAGGTATGAGCAGTTTCTCTTTTCACTCCTAAATCTCTTGAGTAGCACAAGGCATTAAACTGTGCTGGAGCTTTATACAACTTCATTTAATGAAATGGCACCAATCCAACAAAGCACTTCAAGACATGCTCAGTCTTAAACCCCATAAATTTTTGAATTTGCAATGAATCGCAAGTCAATTGCTGACACTTAGCTTCAAAGTTTTGCAGCTTCAACATAGTTGTACTTTTTTAAAAAATTAAATAATTTTCTTAATGGACGTATTAGTGTTGATTCAAGCATTTCTTCTGAAGTTTTCTTCATGTGTGACTGTCAGAACGAAGTGGATGAGCCAAAATTTCTGCAAAAAGATTGAATTCCCTGTGAATGCCTGCAAATGAGATCCACACAGGCCGATAGCAAGGAAACAGAGTGCAAAGGAAAGTTAGTGAAAATTATTGATTTTGGCAATGAAATAAACAGTTTGCAGTTAGAGATCAAATACCCCAGTTCTTTCATTACTCCATCTTAGCCTTTCAGTGATACCTTTTTCTCTTCTACCTCCCATCCTGTAACATGCTGACAATGTCTGCACATACCTTTTTCATGTCTTCTCAGAACACTGATGACACAGTTGTGGTGATTGGGGAGATCATTCAATGTGGAACTTCAAGGACAATGACTTGCCTAAAGAATGTATTAATCACACTAGGAAGAACTGTGAGTAACTGACTTTAATTAGTGGTACACAGTAGGTCACTTCTATTTTCCCTACATTCCTGTGAGGTGTCTGGACACTGAGTTACATTGACCTCAGAGGTGATGAGGTTTTGAAGACGCTACTTAATGCTTAATGAAGCTTGTCAGGTTGCTCTTGTCTGTCTCATGTTGCATGCATTCACTACTGGGGGCTTTTTTCCTTTTCCCTGCAGACTATAAAAATATGTTCCTGTGGAAATATCTACATGAACAATTTCATTGTGAAGCTGCCCGTAAGCAAAGGTAAATGCCCTTCTTCACACCTTCCTCAGAGTAGCCTATGTCTATTTGCAGAGGGGTTCCTGCTCCTTTCTCTGAAAAGAACATGATTCTACTCATTGTTAGGTGGATACTAGGTCTCAGATTCCCTGGGAATCCCTGTGTTACTGGATGCACTGGCAAATGGAAGTTCCTGTTTACTCAGCTTCATAAAGATTTGCAAGTGCATACAACTTTTTTTCTTTTTCTCTTTCTTCTTTAGATGGCATCACCATCTTCAGACAATCTACATTTTTCATCAAAATCTTGAGCTCAGCTGGAGTGCAGATTCGAGTGCAAATGAAACCTGTCATGCAGCTCTCCATAACAGTCGATCATTCTTTTCAGAATCACACATCTGGTAGGACACATAAGGCTAAACCCTTCAATTTGCTGAAGAAAACCTCTGTGACGTTTAGTGTGTGCAGTTCTTTTAGACTCCATCTGTTTAAACAGGCCTTCATCAGAGACTTGTGAAATGCAGACTATGTTCTTGGTTTAGCCACCAATCTCCTGTTTACACCGTTTAAGATTTGTGTGCTTCTGTTTCCTATCTGTGCCATGGGATTACACCGTCTCTCTGACCCATTTTGCATTTCTTTTGCCATTTCCTTTGTTTATAAGCCTTTGGGGAAGATATTCTCTGTCTGCCAGTGTTTACTGAAGCACATTTAAGCAGTTCTAATCCCTGTGCTATCACTAAGTGCTACTGTAATGCAGAAAAATAATAATTACTCTCTGAACACAGGGTCCTATCTGATTTGTGGGAACATCAGGAAGTCTCTGAAGGAAAATGGATTGCTCTCAGGCGAGGTCCATTATAGAGCTAAGAGTGTTCATCTAGAAGCCGTTCCTTTTTTCATGCATCTAATGATTTCTTCTTTTCTTTTGCCTCTTTTTTTGCCTCCCACACAAGGTCTTTGTGGCAATTTCAATAACATCCAGACTGATGACTTCAGAACAGTCACTGGAGCTGTAGAAGATTCAGCTTCTGCTTTTGGTAACTCATGGAAGACTAGAGCCAGCTGTTTTGATGTTGAGGACAGCTTTGAAGATCCTTGTTCAAACAGTGTGGATAAAGGTACCAGGCTTTTCATCCCTGGTTTATTAGTGCTAAATAATTTTCACATAATGGATAATCAAAAAAGCTTTAGAAATCTCATAAATATCAGAACCCTCTGCCTTTGAGGCTATCACTAGAGAGAAAAGATTGTGTTTTGAAGGTCTTTAAGAGGATAGTTTTGCTTTCAAAACAAAGAGACAGCACCATCGGAGAAAGAGCCAACACCATCAGTGATTACTTGAAAAGCACACACAGCATCAATGACAGCAATTTAGGTTTAAGGCAGAGCACACTTGGTTGCTAATATTTGGGCAAGTTCTTCATCTGGTCTAGGTTGTTACAGCTGTGCTGAAGTCCAGAGGAGGAAGTTATCAGCAGTGCTGAGTTAAGCAACCATTGCACTGTACTAGGTGTCTTGTCTGATTTCTTACTCCGACTGGTTTGGATATATGTAGGATTTGGACTGACCTCTTCTAGGTACTGCCACATGTAATTAAAGCTGCAGCTCATAGCCGTGCAGCTCACTGATTATTACATGCTTGATGTTATCGCCTGACTATAAAGAATTACCTGGCTGTAAAGACTTAGGAAAGTTTGATGAAAAACGATGAAAATGGGGAGGTTTTGTATATGTTCTGCAAATCCAGCTGCAGTAATCATGTCAGTACTTGGAAAGTGAAACCTTCCTTTTAGGAAGATGGCTGGTCACCCATCCAACTATGCTTATCCCTTTGATATGTTAATGACCTGTATTTCCATCCAGCATTATCTAAACACTTCAGGACATTCTAGTTCAATGTGAAACCTGATAGGAATATTGATTCAGACAGTAGTGTGGTTTAAGTGACTATGGACAATGATATTTTTTCCCACTTCAGAAAAATTTGCCCAGCACTGGTGTGCTCTTCTGTCCAATACAAGCAGTGTGTTTGCTGCCTGCCATTCTGTTGTAGACCCTTCTGTGTACATCAAGGTAAGGCACTGGTCCAAATTGTTGGTTTAATCTACTCCAGAAACTGATCCCACATGAAGGTGGTCTGGCCTAGGGGAGTGAAATAGATTACAGTAGTGACTGTTCACAAAGAAATTCACTGATGCTGATTAGAAAAATTATAAAATGAGAGTTTGTGCAAGACGGGCCTTTTTTGCTACAGCCCTGTAAATAATTGACTGTCATCACTGGCATCTGTTGCATGACCCAGAAGGAAAATGGAAAAAAATCTGTTCAAGATTTCTGTTCACTCTTTGACAAGCAGAATCAGTGTTTCTGTGTCGAATTGAACTGAGAGTTTTACCAGACCCATGGATTCCTCTGACTTGGTTCGAAATTCACATCTAGGGAGAGAATATGTATTTACATTGTTTATATCTCATTTAATATCGTGGAATCTTATTAGTCTCCTTGTGTTTTGAATGCATGAAGCTGCCCATATGTTGTCTTGGTGTACAGCTCTATAACACTCTGAGGAAACTGACTGAGCTAGAGATTTGCCACATTTATGTGAATGGTAAAGAAGTTCCTGCAAAACCACAGAAGGTTATTCAGGGTTTGTGTGTGTGATACAACTTACTGAGAAAATACCTGAGCCTCAAATTTTGCCTAGACTTTAATATGTCTTCAGGTACCTTTACAAATATGGCTTATGTGTTACCTCTCTCAGAGGAAAATATATCTACTTGAGAATTCATGTAAACTATAAATAAAATAGGATTTTGCAATTTTCAATTAAGGAAAAGTAATAACCAGTTTCTTATAGATATGTCTGTTACTCCTGCTGATCTCATCAGATTTGAAACCATGAATCATGAAAGCCTTTTCCACAACATCAGTAATGGCAGGATAAGCCACTGTCTATCCAGTACGATCCTACTGCTCTAGAGTGACTAGCTGGATCTGTGTTCTTTTGTACAGCCCACCCAGTTGAAAGAACTGAAGCTTTAAATTCCAGCTATACTTACATAACTAGTTCTTAAAATGTCATTCCGTATGACAGTCCCTATAAACCATCTTCTGTCATGCACTTGTCATGTAATTGGGCATATCTTATCTGCTCACTGGATAGGTCTACAAGTGCCAGTCATCATTGTGCAATATTTTCATATTATATATTTTGACAGGTCCTAGATTGTACATCCTCATGGGAGGCTGGTATAGACATTTCTTAGTGTTTTAATGAACTATAGGTGCCTCTATCTTTTTTAATATTCATCTGTTAATGAGTGTTAGACATAATGTCATTGCAGTTTCTGTAACTGATTTTCTATTTCTCAGATTTGTGTGGTATTTATTAGCATACATTTTCTCTTAGAGATATTTTCATTGGTAATGATACTTTTTAAAAAAGATATTGGTTGACTGCTTTTGAATTGCTACATATTTCCCTGTTTCTTCTATGAGCTGGGCATAATAAAACCCATGTCCTTTTCTGTCCTTTAGAAATGCATGTATGACACCTGTAATGCTGAGAAGAGTGAAGTTGCACTGTGCAGTGTGCTCTCTACTTACTCCAGAGACTGTGCTTCAGCAGGCGTGTCCCTGCAGGGCTGGAGGCAGGGTGTCTGTGGTATGTGAACAGAAACTCCTTGGGCAGGGATATGGGGGAACAGCTTCGGGACAGCACCGTTTGTGGCAGTCAGTGTCTGTTGTCTTTAGTCATTAAGTTAGAGAGTCTTTGATAAAGAAACATAAGCATTTATTCTATAAAATTCTTCATCCTGCCAAAATCAGTTTGTGGCCACTTCATGCTCCTGCAATGCATGTTCTTTGTGTAAAATCTTAGGTGCATTCAGTACTCAGAAAAAATAGTACCAGGCATATTATTCAAATCAAAACAGAAGTTAGGGTTAGTTTTAGTTTAGGTTTAGTTAGCAATTAGGTTACTTTTGAATACATGGACTTCCCCATGCATTTTAATTCCAATACATTTTTTGCAGGACATTCAGTTCTATTGTCTCAGACAATACAAATCACTCTCATTAACTGCATTTTTCCATGTTACAGTAAAACAGTAATGTTTTTTAATAAATATACATTGGTGATATCTGAGAATGTGAAAATCTTTAAAGGCGTCTTCAGCTCAGGTTTATCTAAAAATGAATGAAAGTTTCTTGGACATACACATTGTCACTAAATCCTGTACACACATATGTATGTGTTTTCCTTGCCAGAATTTATTATAAGATGGTATAAGATCTGAGAATAAAACTCACTGTGTTGGATTCTGAATTTTGCTTCAACATTTCCAGTTTGTCATTGATGGTCAGGTAGCTCAAGTGAGATTTGCCTCTGTCAACATGAAAATAGATGCATGGGCTTTTTGACTAAGAGTATGTCTGAAGAGACAACATAACAATGATTATGTTTTTGGAGTTTGATGCAGCTATGATCTATTTAATTGCCTGATTTAGGGGCCAGCTGGGATACTTAACAGAGGCAAACAATGTAACTGGTATGATGCATTGTCAAAGGCGTTTAAGACTGTGATAAGAACAATTTCACAAACCTGTGCTGAAATAATTCAAAGGAACACAGTGTAGTCCACAGTAAATTGCACTAGAATCCTGCAGAGTTATGCACCAGACACAGCCACTGTTTATTGAAAGCTTTGTTCTCAACATAGAATTACTGACATTTTTTATGGCAAATCAAGACTGGTTCGCAGCATGGGTTTGGCTGAAATCTGTGTTCTTAAGGCACAGTAGGTAATATTGACTCAAACAGTGCAGTAACCTTGAGAAAAAATGCTAATGGCTTAATCAGCACAATCATTTTAGGCCTTATTTAAGAAGAAATAAGCTTTCAGGAACATGCCTGTGATAACAGTGAAGGTTGCACTGTTCACGAGTGAAAGAATAAATGGGCCACAACGTTCCCTCAGTGTTCTATCCCATTGTGGGGGTTGGAAAATCTGTTCCAGCTCCTGAGGCTGCATCCACTCTGGCAAGCTGCAGGCAGCATCCAAGGCAGGTTGTATCCTCAGCAGCTGTCTGCACTGCAGTCAGTAGAGCATGTGAAATAAGCAAACCCTGCTAGCTAACTGTGCAGGCCTGTTACACACTCTTTAGAGAAGCATGAGCCATTACTGGAGCTACTGGTTGCCCAGCAGACCACTGGGGGAAGCAGTCTCTTGCTAAGTCATGGCACTGCTTTTCCAGTGCTCCCTGTGCAAGCCAGCTTGAAGATATCTTTGGTATGCTCGTGTTCTCTGCACTCATGCCTCCAGTTGTGAATTGTCATCTTAGATGTGTGGCACTCTGACCATGAGCACTACAATCTTTCTCTTACCAGATCTTGCTTTATCAAAAGTGATCTTCTTCCTCTACAAAAATTTAAAGGGAGAAAGTAGGCACATTATTTTATTGTATTAATAGCTAACAATTGAAACGGATGTAAATTCATATTCAACATCTTTATTAGTATCTTTTTTCTTTGGCCTATTTTGAATTACAAATACCACTTGCTGTATCTTCAAAGAATGCCTATGAAGTAGGAGAATACGGCTTGCCTGACTTACACATGGGATATTGTGTTTGCACCAGCTGGGACCAGAAAATCAACTGGTCTACGGTGGTAGAGGTGCTGGTTTTGAATGTGCACACAAGCCTAGCACACTAACTAACCTAAGAAAGTGTGCCATGGTCATGGACTGGAATACCATACAGGGCTTTATTTAAGCGTGGAACCTATTGCTGATAAGTTCTTAGCATTGCTGCAAAGCTGATTAGCACAGGTGCCCATGATCAACTCCCCTGAACCTTCTAGTGCACCTATGTGTATCTGAAAAACAGCTGTGGGGTTAAATCCGCAGAATTAGAGGCCCAAGATGACTAGATCTCCAGTTTTCATTGAATTTCAGAGGAATCTGGATGCCAGACTTGCTTGAAAAATGCAGCCTTAATGTGGATGATATTTCCTGACAAAATCTGATGTCATCCCTGCTGATCATTTCTGCAGATTTTATGGCAGAGTTTCAATGGTGGTGTATACTGTCAGCCTGTGAAAATTAACCAGCTTTTTACTGTCTTACAGGGTTAGTTGAGCTCTTTAGATTTTGTTATTTACCTGTTTGGTTCACCCAGAGATCTCAGAAACTGTTGTTTCTCATTTCCCCAGAGAGTGACAACAAGAGTTTTCCCCAAGACATCTGTGAAAACTGAAACATCCTTTTCTGGGTAGCATCAAATCATTGGCAGAGTTCCTTATCATTGCCATTTAATGTCAAAATTTGTCTCTTACAAAATATGGTTATTTCTTAAGTTATGGTTATTCCCAGCCAAAAAAATCACTAGTAAAGCTCAGAAAATGAAATTTTAACTACAAGAACAAGTCAGAAGTTATTGATTTCAGTTCTTGGCATAAGATAGAAACGTAAATTGTAGAAATTACAAAAAGATATACCCTGCTGACTATTTCAGTGTTCAGTGTCATATGGTTTAGGCTATGCAAGTAGATTCCCCCAGAACCCTGGGAGACAAGGTCTGGTAGTTTGATAAAAACACATTTATGGCTACCAGAGTGCAAAAAGGCATACTAAAGTCATGAGAGATGATTGCACAAAGAAGGCCATACATCCCTTTTATTTCTCTTGCAAAGATCCCTCTGAGGAGTGTCCTGAGACTATGGTTTATAACTATAGTGTGAAGTACTGTAACCAGTCCTGCCGCTCGCTGGACGAACCTGACCCGCTATGCAAGGTCCGGATCGCGCCTATGGAGGGCTGTGCTTGCCCTGAAGGCACCTACCTCAACGATGAGGAGGAATGTGTAACTCCAGATGACTGCCCCTGCTACTACAAAGGCAAGATTGTTCAGCCTGGCAACTCCTTCCAAGAGGACAAACTCATGTGGTGAGTTGCTCTGAAGATGCAAAGGCTGCTCTGTGCCTGGGGACATCAGGTCTCACGGGGGAAGTCTTTGCTCCAATCCATGAATGGCATCATTTTACAGTTCGGAATAGTGACCAATTTCTCCTGGATTGTATCTTCTCCTGGCAGGAAGTGCAGCCATAACAAAGGTTAAAATCCCATATTCCTGCTAGCAAACAAGAACCTGAAAACATGTTAAGTAGAACAATATTTGTAATCTATCTCTGTGCATAGTTCATTGTTATGTAAAAAATATCCATAAACAGTGGAAGTAAGTTTTCTAGAAGACAGAAGGCTTGGAGGAGTTTCAGGCTTTGAAATGAAAAAGGAAAGTGAAAACCACCACACTGTCCTGCAGACTATTTAAAAAAATCAAAATAGTCCAGGAAAAAACCACCCAACTCTCAGTTTTTAAACTGATTTTTTTTAAAAGAGAAAGAGAAAAATTTGGGGGGAAGTACTAAAAATAACATAATTAACTTGCATTTGCAGTGAAAAACAATTGTCATTATTCTCATTTTCAGCTAGCTTAGGGCAGCAATGCAAACAACTGCCAGGGGAAGGCTTTTTTATTACCTTTAGATGTTTATATGTTCTCTCTCTATCTGTCTTCCAGCTAAGGATTCTAGACTATTTTGTAATCACATATTCATTTAGTAATTTAAGAGATCTCTTATTTAAGGAAGCATTAGTCTTATCTCATGGAGTGGAAAACGGATGCTTAGGAAAAACTTGATTTAGGGAAAACACACAATAAACCACTGGCAGATGAAGGAAAAGTACTTAAGATCTGGGTCTTTTAATCTTCCTTCTGGGGTTGATAATTCGTGTCTGTGAAACTGGTAGCTGTACCAAATATTCATCTTGGTAGGAACTTGTTATTCATGTGACAAGCGAAGCTTTGCAGTGCCTTTCTCTCTAGTGAGGGAGAAAGTGCAAAGAACTGATGTGTTTTGTTTTATGGAATCTCTTTAGCAAATGCATTCAAGGAAGATTAGACTGCATTGGAGAAACTGTCTTGGTAAAAGGTGAGATTTTGTTAAATAATGTCATTATGGTGTCAGCCAGTATTTATAATGTTTTTCTGTGTTATCTCTCACTTTCTGTAACATTTTAGTATTCTGCACATTTTTTCATTCTCCCTAAATGTGTTAGTTATTGATAACATTTGTCTTTGTAAAATGTCACCAGACTTACTAACTCTGTACAAGATGAGGATATTTCCCAGAGCTTAGAATTTATCTGCCTTCTTCTCCCTTCACTGTTATTGGGCAGAAGCAAAATTATTAGAAACTTTAAATGATAGACACCTGCTGCCCTCTGAAATGCTCTGGCTGGCTTTGCAATTGCTGATGGCATCCTTATTGCTCTCTCTAAATCACCTCCCTGAAATGTTTTCTTCCTGCTGCAGATTGCCCAGCTCCTATGTATTACTTCAACTGCAGCTCTGCTGGTCCCGGAGCGACTGGATCAGAGTGTCAGAAAAGCTGTAAGACGCAGGACATGCACTGTGTAAGGAATTCACCTCCCAGCAGGGGCACAGGACGGCGTGGCTGTGCATGTAGGATTGTCCTTATCGAGCACTGACGGGAACATGCTATGCTGGTCACAGACCAACTGCTTCACTGATAACCAGGCAGCTGGAGCTAGCAATGTACCTGTGATATTTGTAGCACGATTGCCACTAGCTTGCAATTAAGGAGTTTTTTAAAAAAATCCAAAACTTTGGCATCCAGAGCTAGCACACCTCTGCTGGTTCCCTGTTCTTTCTATGCACTAACAAGTTGTCTTCTCCTGTATCTTCAAATGTGCAGTATGTCACAGAATGTGTTTCTGGCTGCATGTGTCCTGATGGACTGGTACTGGATGGCAGTGGAGGGTGTATTCCCAAAGATCAATGCCCATGTGTCCACGGAGGACACTTTTATAAACCTGGGGAAACCATCAAAGTGGACTGCAACACATGGTACGTTATCCCAGGGAGTCTTATAATAAAGAGTTTTATAACAAAGTTTGCTAAAATTGTCAGTCCATAGTGCACTCATGGGGCAGGCTGTGCTTTTAAGCCTTCCTCTTCATCATGAGTGCCATTGGACTGCTAGTAAAAATAATAAAGGAAGTATTTCTCTGCACCATGCTGCATGAGCCTGCACTTGAGGAGAACAAGCACCAATATCTTCTGTCAAACAATTTCCATCCTTTTCTGCATTCCCATCAGCTTCAGAAAAACCAGCCTTACCTTGGTTGGTCTGTGGTTGTCCATTCAATAAGGGGGAATTGAGTCTGTGTCTGTTTGGCACAGCTGAACCCTGGAAAATTATTGAATTTAGTCAAAGAGGGATTGCAATGGTCCTCCCTTGAGACTTGTAGTGTTTCCAGATGTGTTGTTCTCAAGATAAAATAGTACTCTAGTTGCTCAAATTTCTGCTGCCATAGATTTCACTATTATTACTGGTCATGGTGGGTAAAATGCTTTGAATCCTTATCCGTCATTTACTAAGGGTCAGACTATATAGTTCTGCCAAATAGATGCACGGAAAATTAGATCTAGAAACACTTTGGTCTAAACACCTTTGGTACAGGCAATCAAGTTCAACATGTGAAGTCAAAGCCTGATAAGCAGTTGTTGCTATCACAGAGCCATTAAGAAGTTTTATTGCAATGAGGACTTAGTTTTCTTATGAGAAGAGGACACACATGGGAAAGAAAATGCAGTCTCTGTGTCAGGGCTATAACAATTGAATTTTCTATCTACAGTCCTCCTGAACTAGAGGTAAGATTTGTCAAGGTGTGTTGGGTTGACCCTGACTGGACATCAGGTGCCACCTAGCTGCTCCATCACTACCCTCCTCAGCAGGACAGGGTCGGGGAGAAAATAAGATAAAAAACTTATGGGTCAAGATAAAGACTATTTAATAAAGCAAAGGCTGTGTGCAGATGCAAAGGAAAACAAAATATTTATTCCCTACTTCCCATTAACGGGTGATGTCCAGCCCACTTTCCAAGGAGTAGGGCTTCAGAGAACAAATATCATAACAAATGCCACTCTGTTCTCACCCCAGCCACCCCATTCTCTTAGCTTTTATTGCTGAGCAGACATCACATGGTTTGGAATATCCCTTTGACCAGTTCAGGACAGTTGTCGCATCTCTGTCCCCTCCCAAAACTCTCTCCTCCCTCCCTGCCTGCTCGTGAGGGGGGGAATGCTGAAGAGACAGCACTGGTGCTGTGGGAGTGCTGCTCAGCAGTAGCCAAAACAATGGGGTGTTATAAACACTTTCTAGGTGCCAATGCAAAGCACAGCACTATGAGGGCTGCTGAGGGAAAAAAAATTCTCTCCATCTCAACCAGACCCAAGGGAAGACAGAGATATTTGTTCACACCACTGTAGCAGAACTGCAACATGATCCCTCACAGATCAATATTCAGAAATGGTTGAAATATTCAGTTCTTCACCTTGAATTTTTCTCCTAAACCCCCACTGTCTGCTGCCAGGCCTCGATTATTTAAAATATATTTGAAGGAAAAAATAGAATAAATGTGTCTGGGTAGTAAACATGAACTTTCTGATTGATATAGCTTCTCATGGCATAATCTCAGAACAGCTGAGAGGGCATTGCAGGCAACAAACCTTTTAATTATTCTGCTCATGTTTGGGGTCAAGGAAAGCCCCCGTTTCATGCAAATGTTGTGATTCTTTGCATTTTGCCTCCCAGCACCTGCAACAAAAGGCAGTGGAACTGCACAGACAATCCCTGCAAGGGAACCTGCACTGTGTATGGAAACGGACATTACATGAGCTTTGATGGGGAGAAGTTTGATTTCTTGGGAGACTGTGACTATATCCTAGCTCAGGTATCAATTTATTTTCACTTTCCTGTCCATATGCTTTTCACAGCTTACACTGTAGGCTTCAGTCTGGGTAATTAAAAGGCATTGCCATGTGCAATAGCCAACACTGATGAGCAGAGCCTACTCTCCTCCTCCTGTACCTAGAGCTGACACAGTGAGATTTTCCACATAAAACAATGCAAATTGACCCTCAGAAGTGACACAAGAGGGCACTGTGTGATCCCAAACGATTAACTGCTTGGTCGGACTGCCCTTTCCTGACAGCATTCCAGCATTTTCAAGGGAAAGGAATTGGTGTGGTGTTGAAAGTGTTTCTCTCAGCCATCCAAGACTGACATTATTTTTGTTGTGACAGAAGCAGGCAGAGGTTAATGTGTGAGCCTCATGCATAATAATTGCATGTAATGGGACAGCACTCAGTGAGACATTCTGTCATCCCCAAATTACAGTTGGTTTTGCTAATTTTAAGAAAATACATTTTTACCTTTTTGGACTACTGCTATGACATGCTCATTTTTCCCCTAAGTTTTTCTTTTTGAAAATCCTGGTGAAGTATGAACCTGCCACCAAATCATCTTCTGCCAGATTCTTCTAAAATTCCTAGAGTTTTAGTGAATAAAGAAATCAGATCAGAGTGTCATTCATTTAGAGCTCCTGAAAATGCTTATGACTGGTCTAGTTGCCTGAAAAGATCTAACAGAATGTTATCTGTTTTTCTAAGGATTTTTGCCCTAATAACATGGATGCCGGCACCTTCCGGATTGTGATTCAGAACAACGCCTGTGGGAAGTCACGCTCCATCTGTTCCCTAAAGATCACATTGATTTTTGAGGTTTGTCTAGAACTGGTTATAACCAAGGAGCTGTAGCTTTGATTTTGTAGTAATTACTGTATCATCCTCTTATACTCCAGCTCAGTTGCTATTAGAGAGTACCTATATGGAAGTCAAACAGCCAGCAAGCAAAGGCAGGGAAGTTGGGAAAGGTTTAGGTATTTGATGTTAACAGGGATTGAACGCTTCTGTGGATGAGGGGAAATATCCAAGGAGTGAACAGCACTCTATGTATGTGCATTTCTGTGTGTGTGTGTGTGTTTGCCTCTGTGACAGTAGGCCCTGTACATCTGTGACTGTGGCTCACTTATCTGGCAGTGAACCAAGATACAGTGTGACAACCACAGAAAAGTAAGACAAAGAACAAGAGGAAGAGTACCAGTGCTGTTGCACTAAGTTTTCTATTTGATTTCCTTCCATGCAATGTATCTGTTCCTTTGCAGAGCAGTGAAATAAGGCTCTTGGAAGGAAGAATTCAGGAGATAGCCACTGATCCAGGAGCTGAGAAAAATTACAAAGTGGACCTCAGAGGAGGTTATATTGTAATTGAAACAAATCAAGGGATGAACTTCATGTGGGACCAAAAAACTACTGTTGTTGTTCATGTGGCGCCATCTTTCCAGGTAAGTATAGGGTGGACTGGGAGTTAGGATTTCAAACTCCGAGTTATGCATGCAGAACTGGAGTCCCAGTTTGAAAAGCAGGGCTTGGAAAAAAGTTTAGTTTAGCAGACAAGAAGAAGCAGCAAACAGGCCATATCTTGTGTTTTATTGCACTGTTCAGCCAGTATGAAACACTCCAGAATATTTGGGGCTGGAAGTATTGGTAACATATTAGAAGTGTTTTTATCAATTGAAGTCCAATTTTTTCTAAGTCATTTTTAATGTCTGTTTAGAAACCTGCAGCTAGTTTGCCTTTACAGGTTCTATAGTTTGTTTCTGTCAAAGAGTGGGCTGCACTCAAAATAACGAAATCATTTACTGTGCCTACACAAATTACACAGGGAAAAGTCTGTGGCCTTTGTGGGGACTTTGATGGTCGCTCAAGGAATGACTTCACAACCAGAGGGCAGTCCATGGAGATGAGCATCCAGGAGTTTGGAAACAGCTGGAAAATAACAAGCACCTGCTCAAATATAAACATGACGGACCTATGTGCAGATCAGCCTTTCAAGTCTGCCCTGGGACAGAAGCACTGCAGCATCATTAAGAGTAACATCTTTGAAGCATGTCACAGCAAAGTAATCCTGTTCTCTTACCCTCAAGAGTTTCACACTAGATATTTGTTGCTGTTTTGCAGCACATTTGTAGCATATTTTTTACTATTAAATGGTGCTACACAGTAGTACAAAACTACCTCTCTCAGAACCTCACTTTACAGCTATGCCAGTTAAATCCTGTTGCACAGTATTGAGGAAACACCAGTGCCTGTTTTGAACAACTGAAGATAAAGAGGATAATCGTTGGCCCCCAGAAAGTTAGGTATTTGTAAAATGTAGAGATAAGTTAGTCTAGGACTGTTTGTATGGTCATCCTTGGGAAGTTCATTCAAGTTATCTAGAGAGACTAATTATTTGGTTTATTTTAGTCACAAATTTAATTAATTTTAACAGAAACAAGGCTACTCTTCTTAATTAGAATGTCTGTACAAAGCTTCAATGCACTTTAATACACAATTTAAAAAACAAACTTGGCTTACGTTCCTTGGTTAGTTTATGTTGGCAATGGTTAAAACGCAAGAGACATAAAGTTGAGTGGAAACAGGATTTCCTTTCATACTCACTTAATCACTGTCTCTCAGTTCAAGAGTGCATACACTGTGTAGTTGTGCTAAACCAAAACAAGGTAGTTCAGTCCTGCAGAAATCACACTGGGAAAACATTTTGAGTGTAAGTCACAGCATTACACATATGAGAATGGGAAGATTTAGAATCCAATTCTACCAGGCAGGTGAAAATAGAAAACTACCTGTTGTAAAATATCATGGCTCCTTCATGACAATCCCAGTCTGTCACAAACTGCCAGTGCATGACAGAAATTCAGAGCCCTTTCCCTCATTAAAACACAGAGCAGATACAGCTGTGGTGACAGAGCTGCTGGTCTTTTGACAGGTGAACCCAATTCCATATTATGAATCTTGTGTGTCTGACTTCTGTGGCTGTGACAGTGTGGGCGACTGTGAGTGCTTTTGTACCTCAGTCGCTGCTTACTCAAGGAGCTGCAGCAGAGCTGGTGTCTGTATCAACTGGAGAACCCCTGCCATTTGCCGTGAGTACTGCACTGAAAATGCACCCAGAAAGCAGGCAGTGCTCCTTGTGCTCAGGCACACAGGGGATAAAGAAGAGTAGAACACTTATATTGCTATGCATGTGTGACGAAACAAGCTCTTTTTATCATGTTTATCTTATTAAAATATTTTAAACAAGACTTCAAAATAGTCCATGCCCAGTGTCTGACACCTAAAGGTTTTTTATTCTTCTGTTCCAGCTGTGTTCTGTGATTATTACAATCCACCTGACAAACATGAGTGGTTCTACAAACCCTGTGGAGCCCCTTGTCTAAGGACCTGCAAGAACCCACAAGGGAAATGTGGGAATTTGCTATACAGTTTAGAAGGTAATTCTTCCTTGACTTTAATGTAGTGTATGAGAGTTCCAGCTACTAGTCTGGTTTTAAATGTCTTAAGCATCAAGGTGACTGAAAGGTTGTCCCATCTGTCTCAGAAGCTCATTGACCATGCCTTGCTAATTCCCCATGTGATGGTGCCATTCATAGCATCATTTATTTGCCTGTTGCCTTTAAATATATGGAGAGATAAAACACCATTCAATATAAATTTGCGAAGAATAATTATCTGTTGACAAACGGAGGAAATTAAAACTTTGAGGAGAGAGGTAAAAAGACGACTTGGAAAAATAATTGGTAATAAAAACAGCATTCATACTGGAATCATGTTCATTTGGGGATCAAATCTATATTTGGTAGAGGTACTGATGTGCTTTCCTGTATCCATGTAACCCAGGCTAAGACTGCTTTGTTTCATTTTCCAGGCTGTTACCCAGAGTGTAGTCCTGACAAGCCATATTTTGATGAGGAGAGCAGGGAGTGTGTCTCCCTCCCCAACTGCACTTCATGGTAGGTCAACTGATGGTGCGATAGAATAGAACCAGAAAGGACAAACTATGGAGTCTTTTGTTAATGTTTGTGGGCAGTGGCAATTACCATTAAATCCAGGAGTAGGTTTTTTTGTAAAAGTAGGTACAGTTGCAGACATTATTATTCCATATACTAATTCATTTCAATAAAACAATTCTTTTTTACTCTTTCTCTTCAGCGATCCTGAACAGGGACTATGTACTGAAGACTCCAAAGGTAACTTTTCACCACTCTCACCATGCATTGAGTGATTACAGGACAGAAACAACCCAATATCATATGTTACTGCAAACATAGTGATAATACGAGTCCAGATAAGTGGTTTAATAAGTGAGTGCACAGCAGTATAGATATACTTTGATAAGCAAAATGCAGCCTTTGACCTCAATGACTATCTAAAAGAGAATCATAGGGAGGGAGGAGAGAGGTGTGATATGTGGGATTCATCTTACCGAGGCAAATACCACTTTTCTACTTCCTTGGTAGTCAGTAAAGAGAGATGGTAGTCTGTAGCAAGCCATTCATGCTACCTCTTTTACTGAGTACTTTTAGAACCGGGCAAATCTTGTAGAAGTGCTCTTTCCTGACCAGTAATTTAATAAAATAAGCTAAGACAGCTTGCTTATTAAATACACGTTTGTGTGCCTAAAGGACACATTTGGTTAAGGTACAGTATCAGTTCATTCCCATATCTGGGAGAAATCACATCCCAAAATGCAGGGTAACCCAGTAGACAACACATTTTCAGTTTTGCTTATTTTGTTACATAATAGATACACTTCCTTTGGTTCTTACATGTATAGTCTCCAAACTCCAGAGAGCTTCTCATATATATAAATGAAATTGTTTACTACTGCATGCTCCTCATTCATGGATGGAAACAGCTGTGCAACACCTCCTGGGCCAGTGTTTTGTCACTCAGAAAGGCAGTGATCCCAGTCACATTCCCTGCCCAGAGGGAGTTCTCCAGTGCTCCACGCTGGGTTAGGGCAGTACCAGTTCTCATGCTTTTACCAACCAGTTATTCCTCTCTGCAAGCTGACTCCAAGAAACACAGGCAACCAGAAAAATCCAAGACACTTTAAATAAATGAGATAGACTCCCCGTGCAGCTTCTCAAGTAGAAATTGAGAAAGTTTTTCAGCCAGGTAATTCACGTTTGATGTTGTGAGCTTCAGAAGGGTAAATGCAGAGTTTGGTTTGCTTTTCACTTGTATTTATATTGCAAGTGTCCTCTGTTGCCATGCCATTTTCTCTTTTGGTGCCTCAGTTTGCCTTTGCTGTTACAATGGGAAGACCTACACCTTAAATGAAACTGTGTACAGCCACGTGTCTGGGACCAAGTGTGGTGAAGCTGTCTGTGGCCCTAACGGACAGATCATCAAAACCCTTACTCCCTGCAGAAGTCTATCTACACCAGCAAAAGGTACTAGGTTGATAAGGGGCTTGGTGGTGATTCTATGGAAGTCCGTAATGGTAAAAAGATTTATCCATCTTGGAAAAAGACTCCTACAGCATGTCCAGGATAAGAGCAGAATTTAAGACTGTTGAAGTTTCAAAACTGAGGGATCAGAGCTTGTGGGTCTTGTGGTGGGGACCAAAAGTGTAATTTTTATAGATTCCTGCTGACCTTATTGTCAGTGAGGTTAAGAGAGAATAGAAAGAGTCAGCAATTTTTCATACAACTTTTACAATAAGACTGAGCATATCACAGTTGACACTGTGGTGTTGTTAGTCTCAATATTTCATACTTCTAAATCTTGTTCTTCTCCTTCTTATCACCTGTAACACACTATGGTTCTTATTGTACTGTTTTCTGCATTGGAATAAGTGAGTCTCATATGGGTCACTGGAATATGAAAATAAAGCTTCCTGGCAGTTAACTCCTGTTCAAAAGGGATTTTCCAGAGTGAATGGAATGTGAAAAAGCAGAAAATAGGAAGCAAAAGGAGATAAAGAAAAGTGGGAAATTTGCCACATGATCGCTAAAAATAAAAACAAGTGGCTATAAAAAAATATGTATTATCCTGGTAGCAAATTATACAAGGGCAATTATACAAGAAAAATTAAAAGTTAGCTTCTCTTCTCATGTGAGTGGAAGAGCTAAATACTTGATGGTGAGCCTGTGTGTTTGGTATTACTGAAAATGTTAACAAGTGGAATAAGTACAGTGGAGTAATACTTAGAAAAGGAAGGATTATTGAAAGCAGACCATAGGTGGCATAATAAAATGTGTACATGATCTGTCTCTATTTAAACCAACAGCTTCTTTGAAAGAAAGCATTAAAAATCCAAATGGAGTGCCACTGGAAATCACCTCTCCAAAGTCAGGTGAAGTACTGCAGGACTAGAAACATTAAATTGGAATGAATAAGTCACAGTAGAAGGGTGTTTATTGTATCCTATATAGGAAAAAATAACTATAAGTGAGAATGTGTGTGTACAATTACAGCACCATACTGTGTAATAGTGTGTTTATAAATACAGAGGATGGTTTTAGTGTGGATGTGTACAGAATGTAGTGGGGGTGAAAAACAGGATTATTTTTTTCCTTTTTTTTTTGTGGTTGTAGAGAATGTAAGACATGTCATAGGGCTTGAAAGTAGAGTAGTGGAGGATTTTAATATAAATGTATTTGATTTCCTGCAGAACCACATATGCAATATGTAACAGCTGCACCTCCCTCATCAGAGGTAGCCACTCCCTGCTTCTGCAATGACAATGGACAACTGATACAAAGGGGTGAGAAACCATGCAACTCTTTTTCTGCACCTTTGATGTGGAAAGATGTACTAATAGATAGAGGTGCTTCAGCAAGTGCTCCTTCTGACTGTCGCAGTCAGACATTGCCAGAAGTTGTTTCATCTTTGAACTGTAGCTAACACCTTCAGAAATACAGCTCTCCCATATCCAATAACTTTGTTCTGGATTGAATACCCCTGGTGTAAGGAAACTTATAGCAGTTGCTGATGTCAGCAGAGCCCTGAATCCCAAACTGCTGAGCATGAGCTTATAACTCACAGTAATATTCGAAAAGCAGGGGAGGAAAGACTTTTCTTCATCTATTAGTAGCTCCTGCTTCACCTACCTCCTAGTGTTCGTGAAGACCAGATGCCATCAGTGGTGTATTCAGTATTGTCTGTTCTTGTACTCATTTTCAGTTCCTTCCAAAGTACTTAAGAGCAGAATTTCAGATTAGCCCTTGTGGCCCTTCCTCAGTCTTTGCCGTTTGGATGAATTGGTCTCCAGTTCAGCCCCTGAATTCCAGGAGCTGCAGACAGTCCCCTGAGCATGGCTATTGGGTACAGACCCAGATAGTTAAATGCAGGGCTGAGTATGCAGCTGCTCTGTGATCATGCCTCGGGCTAACACTTGTGTTTTGCCCTTGCAGGAGAAAATGTTTCTCTGCCAGTGAATATATCAGGTCGTTGTGCTTACTCTGTCTGCAATAAATCGTGTCAGATTGAATTAATTTGGGCAGAGTGTAAAACTGGTCATAGTGAGACTCTCAAGATCTGTGATCCACATTCTGAAGCCTGTCCACCAACACCTGCTCCTGGTGTAACAAAGCAACTTCCTGCTCCCACAAGGACTTCTGTGAGCGATTGTCTTGCACTCATTCCTCCCAGAAAGGTGAGAGGCTTTGAAGAAGATGTGTTTCATCATTCCACCATTGCCTGCAGCCAAGATTTGGTGTTCTCCTCTGATGCTAGTATCCAGCACTACAGCTGGACTGTAGGTGTGGCTGAATTAGATATTTTAGAAGTATGCCAGAGACTCCCACTGAAAGAATAAGCTGAAGATTCTTCTGTTCATCTGAAACACCTAAATGATTGTATGTGGGCAGAACACAGACTGGGAAGCCACGTCTGGCAGTGTCCTACCACCAGAAGTGGTCAGGACCTTATTATTTATACCAAAAAAAGAGGAGATATCCAGGCTCTGTTGATTACTATGTGGTTCATATTGCCTGATTTCCAGAGCCAGAGTGGACACCAAATGCTAGACAATTAACTGAATGGAATGTAGTTGCTATGTGTGATTTTAAAGATTTTGTTACATTACTTCATTATTTGCCTCTCCTCTTGTTTTTTCAATCCATCGGTAGTTTAATGAAACATGGAATTTTGGAAACTGCCATACTGCCACTTGCCTGGGAGAAGGAAACAATATCAAATTGTCTGTCATGACTTGCCCACCTCAGCAACTGAAACTCTGTGTCAATGGTTTCCCATTCACAAACCACTCCGATGAAACTGGTTGCTGTGAAGTCTCTGAGTGTCAATGTAAGTGGCAGGAGAATTTCTGAAATTTATTATGTTCAGCTGCGCTTCAAAAAAGATAAGTCTATCTGGTCAACACCTATATTATGTTCATATCAATTCAGTAGGATACAAAGGAACAGAAATCCCATCTGAAATTTTGGCTGTTGAAAGCAGATGTCCGTGCTAGGGTAATTTATCAAACTGGATATTTCATCTCTGACTGGAAGTGAGTAAAAAGGTTAAAACCAACTTGTACTTACAGGAAGCTCGGAAGCCAAACTTGAAACCTGTCATTCTGTTTTCTAGGTATTTGCAGTGGATGGGGAAATGAGCATTATGTGACTTTTGATGGAGCATATTATCATTTTAAAGAAAACTGCACCTACGTCCTTGTGAAGTCAAGTAATCCTGACTCTCACAACTTCTGGATTCACATAGATAACTACTACTGTGCTGCCACTGGTGGAGCAATTTGTTCAATGTCCCTTATCATTTTTTACTCCAACTCTGTTGTTATTCTGACACAAGCAATGGAACACGGAAAAGAAACAAACTTGGTAAAGTATAGTGTTAAAATGAATTCTCAATATTATTTTGCTGTAGTTATATTACTGTACTGCCAAATGGCCTGTCATGACAAAGAATCAAGCTTGTAAAATATGAAATGGGCAAGAAATGCAATTACATTTCTTTCTCTCTGTCCTTTTTGCTTTGTGTCAATAAAAATTTGTATATTCTAAAAATCTGGGAAATGATCACATAACTGAAAATTGTGTTTTTCATCCTGACATGAGCATTCAAATATAAATTGCAACACATTAAAAAGGAATCTTAGATAACTGCTTAAATGACTGCTTTTGAGAGACATCATTTGGTGTGCCTAAGGTCTGAATTTGTGCTGCTCTGCTTTCCAGTTGCACTAATCATATACCTTACTTAATGAAAAAGTGTCCATAAAAACCTTTTGTTTCTTTTCTTTTTAGATTTTGTTTGATGATAAGAAAGTTGTTCCAGACATTTCCAAGAATGGTATCAGGATAACCAGTTCTGGCCTTTATGCCATAATTGAAATACCTGAATTAGAGGTTTATGTCTCCTATAGTCGACTTGCATTTTACATAAAACTCCCTTTCAGCAAGTTTTATAACAATACCATGGGACTCTGTGGTGAGTGTCCGCATCAGCTGACAAAATTAATGCACTGAATTCTCCTCCTTCTTTCTCTCATTCCCTTGTAAAATCTCTAAATGCTTGCAACTCCACTATTTCTCACAAATGTTAGTAAATTTATTTAATGGAAAGACACAGTCAGGAAATGGAGGTTTAAGTCATTCCATCATATCCTTTCATTCTATTCACAGTCTGTTGGTGGATGGAGACAGACTTTTTCTAAGCCCTTCCTTTTGATCATACCTCATATAGGAATGTAGGAAATCTGGAAAGTCCTGTGCCATCTCAGTTACTCTGGTCACCAGGAGAAATGTATCAGCTAACACATCAATTCTCGTTTTTATAAGTAGCTGGCAAACAGTTTCTTCAAGCCTTCTCTTCCTAGAAACTGTTCTTGTGAACTTATCCACGACCCCACGTGTTGCTCCCTTTACACAAGAGGGAGAACTTTCCCCCAGGCTTTCTCTAAAAGCAGCTTCATCAGAATCAACTGTCCTTGAGCTGTCATTTTTATACTGCTGCCAGGTACCTGCACCAACCAGAAGTCTGATGATGCTATGAAGAGGAATGGTGAGGTTGTCGAGTCCTTCAAAGAGATGGCATTAAATTGGGAAGTCCCATATTCTACCAACAGCTACTGTAATCCTGGGGTCTCACAACCATCGAAGATTGAGTATCATCAGCATTGTGTGCCTTCTAATCTGTGTAAAATTATCTGGTAAGACAACTCCCAAAAGTATCAGAAAATAAGTCCACAGGGTAATTTTGTGCTTCACTAAATGGCTTGGGTGAATTGATTCTAGGATATGAAGAAAATACAAAGTCTTGCATACCTTGTAAAACTGAGCAGTGTGAACTGATATGTATGTTCTTGAGCTTGGCAGACATTTTCCAGCTGCATCATCAAAATCAGTTCTCTCTTAATAGTGTCTGCTGCTTGGCACTCCCTCTGCCTGTCAGTTCTGGAGAGGCCAAGTGGGAACGAGCTAGAATTCAGTATCTGAAAGCTCTCAATTAAATGGAACACAGTCAGAATATAGTAAGCAAATTTGTGTGTCTGTTTTAAAAATAACTTTGTGGTTTACATCAGGATTTTCAAACATGCTAGCATAAAAATATCAGCATATAAACATAGCTATGAGCTGTCCAGGAGCCTTTACAGGTAGCAGTCTAACATAACATTGTTTCCTTTCAAAACATTGTAAAGAATGGCAGGTAAAGCTCATTCTTTATTAACCTGTGTGGGTGTATTGTCTATGAGAACAATTTGTAGAGGCTTTGCCTGGGGCAGGAGGGATGGTTTGACTCTGAGTGGAATTCTTCCTTGGAAGTAGCCCAAGGTTTTTCTCCTTGCTTTGTGAAGGACCCTGACGGAGTGCCACGGCGTGGTCCCCCCCCAGCCCTACTACGAGGCGTGTGTGGCCAGTGGGTGCTCGGAGGAGCAGCCCAGCACCGAGTGCCAGAGCATGCAGACCTACGCGGCCCTGTGCGGGCTCCACGGGGTCTGCGTGGACTGGAGGAGGCTGGCGAGCGGGCAGTGCGGTGAGCCTGGGAATGGGAGTGCGGTGAGCCTGGAAAACACCCCCTGGGGTGAAGCAAGTCTGGTCTGCTCTGTCCTCACCTGCTGCTCTGGACCTGAGGAAAAGCAGGAACAAACCAAAGAGGTTGTTCCAGTCTAGACCCGGTGCAAAACAAGGGCGAACAGGCCCGCAGTGTCTCCTGCGTAGCTCAGCCAAGGAGCGCTGTGTGTTCCCCAGAGCTTGGGCACTAGATGGCAACACGCCGCTTCTCTCTGCGCGCTTTGCCTGCTCAGGACACCCCACGAGTCAGGGTGAGCACTGCTGGTCCTGTCGCTTGCACCTTGCTGGACACATCGGCCCCTCTCGCTGGGGACCCCCTTGCCGGGCAGTGGCCGGGGCTGTGCGGACCCGGGAGGTTGCTGCCGTGGCCTGGGCGCTTTGTCCCTTCGTGTCCCTGCATCGGAGGGTACACGTGGGTCTGGGCTTTTTAACTTGTGTGTTGCAATGCTCCACAGAGGCCAGCTGTCCTCAGGATCAGGTGTACAAGCCATGCGGGGAAGCAAAAAGAAACACTTGCTTCAGCAGGTGGGTCATTTCCTAAGGCATTTTTCAAGTCCACGATGTGAAAATTGCGGGGGAAGTTTGAAGTTCACATTCCCTTGGGATTTAGTTGTCTTGATTGCCCTGGGCTACATCTTTTCCTCTTATTCATTCTCATTTATATTCTAATTGTGCAGAGGAGTCGTTATGGACACCCTTCCCTCCCAAAATAGCACATCAGTGTTTGTTGAAGGATGCTACTGTCCTGATGGAAAAATTCTGCTGAATGATCAAGACGGCATTTGTGTGTCTGTTTGTGGTAAGAAATAGTATAAATGGTGCTGTGGGAAGTGGGGGTAAGAGCCTGACTGGAAGTGCACATTAAGGGGGTTGTTTTTGGTACAGAGCATATGGGGGAGACCTTGTTACTGACCCTTTCTAGCAAGGCTGGAAGCATTCCAGATTGAGAGTTTCTGCTTGCTCTTATATGCAGAAGGTGCAACTTTCAAAAGAACAAAGAGTAGCATTTTTAAGATGTTTTTGGGTTTACAAATTGTGACTTTGCACTCTGAATTTCTCTTTCTCATTGTGGCCGTTTCTCAGATTTCAAGACCTTCCTTCTGTTCCTGTTTTCCTCCTTCTGTTGTTTTCCCAGGTTCAGTTCTCTACTTACCTTTAAAGTAACATCTAATTCATTTTATAGGTTGCACTGCACAAGATGGATCAGTGAAACAGGTAAGAGAAAGGAAAATACTGTCTTAGTACTATATCTGGGTACTGTGACCTCCTGCAAAAATGACTGCATGAGTAGTTTCTTTTAATTCTAAGCTTAAAAACCGGTGAACTGCAATGACAGTGGAGAGAAAAACAGAAGATTTTATTAACTCCAGAATTTGTTTAGTAACTTGAGGTGCAGAAACAGAAAGAGCAATTTGTGGGAAGCAGTTTCCTGGTAGAACTATCAAGCTTCCCTCCTGGAAACATATAAACCTGCAAAGGAAGGTGGCAAATAACAGCACTTTTTCTTACTGTTCCCTTCTTCTCCCTCTGGGATTTGAACTGCAATTTTCCTACACAGTAAATTAAGTCAACTCAGCCCTACACTGTCTTGCAGCAGGCATTCACTGATGTAAAGCTTCCAGGTTTTCCACTCTGAACTGCTAGCTGTCTTGTTTTTATAGCCCAGAGAGGCTTGGGAGCACGACTGTCAGTACTGTACTTGTGATGAGGTGACCTTGAACATCTCTTGCTTCCCCCGCCCTTGTGCTAAATCCCCACCTATCAACTGCACAAAAGAAGGCTTTGTACGCAAAATAAAACCACGTCTGGAGGACCCCTGCTGCACAGAGACAGTCTGTGGTGAGTAGATCATCCACATGTCATAATGTGGCATCATGTGCCTTCAGCAGTAATCCTCAAGTGAGATGTGGTGCCCCACAGGTAACAGGTTCAAATAAGCACACTGGAGTGGCCATTCCTTCCATCTACATGCCAGGAGCTCTTGCTAGCAGAAGAGAATTCCTCTGGCCCAGTTTGTACTCTAAATTAGTGCCATGACCTGACAGATATTTACACTGGAAAATCCCCTGTGGATCATTGGGACTATCAGGTGCTCCACAAGTTCCTTTGGCTCTTTTCCTTCTGAGATGAGTGGGTGATCCTTCCACAGAGATCCACCCAGTAAGGGAGGATGTGTTCATCTTCCAGGCTTTCCCAAGGCTTCCTATGGAGGTTCCTGATATATGTTTGCCCTCAACTGTGCATTTGCACCCTTCCAGTCCCAAATACCCACCACAGCACACGAGTACCCTGCTCCTAACCCAAGCCATTCTCAGTATCTATACCAAGGTGTAGGACAGGATCCTGACAATGGTGATAAGATGTTTTTCTGCTCCTCATCCCTTCCGCCTCCCTTGCAGAGATCCATTAGGCTCCTTGGGTCCCTCAAGGGAGCAGTGGGCACTGTCAAGGTGCTTTGCCTTGTATGTGTTTACATCTTTGTGCACCTTTACATCTTCGGCTCTCATCCGCTGCCTCTTCATCTTTTTCACCCTCTGACTGATTTATTCCAACTTGTTTCCCTGTCACTTCTCTCAGGGTGTTTAGTTTTCTTAGAGATGACATCCAGTTGGGGAAGAGAAGCAGGAACAAGGGTCAGAAATATATCTCCTGGCAAAAGCTTTACAGTACCGCAAACTTAGAGACACGTCACCTGAACATGTCCCAAACTCCAAAAATGTGTGATGCAAGAATCATTTCTTTCTGACAATTTCTTGGATGTTCATGCTTTGTCTGCAAGTAACACTGCTGGATGGAATGCTTTGGCTTATTTTATCTCTGCTGTCTATTGCAGAATGTGATATAAAAACCTGCATTATCAACAAAACAGGATGTGACTTAGGTTTCCAGCCAGTGGTCGCTATATCTGAGGATGGTTGTTGCCCTATCTTCTCTTGTAGTAAGTACCTTGTTTCCTTAAGATGTTTTATTTATTTCTTGAATTACTTGATTTTTCTAAATGAGTCAAAATCATAAGCAGTAGCCTGTTCCCTTCCCTCTCAGCCTTTACAATTGGGGTGCTTTTTCTTCTCTCTCTTTTTTTTTTTTTGGAGTTGGAGTAACTGGTGCAGGTTCTCTGTAGCTAGTATTCAGTGAGTAGAAGTTATTGACCACATACTGAATGATGGTTAAACAGAACCCATCCAGAAGCTCTGCTGCCAAATTATATTTCCAGATTCACACACATAAGCCCATTGGCTTTGTTACCAGCACGGTGGTTAACAATAAAGAAAAGGTCAAGTAATTTCAAGTATGGGTAAAAAACCACGAGGCAAATAGATTTTACCTTATGGAAAATGCCAGGGTATACAATTATCCCCACTTGATGCATGACATCTAAGCAGATGCTACATGTGGGCTTCTGAATAACAACTAGCACCGTGTACCAGTTGCTTTTCTCCCCCTTTTGTGTGGACTATTACTTCAGCTCTACTCTTTGACTTCTCTAAATCACCCACAATTCACAGATGAGTACAGTAACTGCATCATTCCTAGCACAATCTTTTCCTTTTTTTTTTCTTTCAGTACCAAAAGGTGTATGTGTTTCTGAAGGTGTTGAATTTAAGGTAAGTCTTCTTCCAGACACTTCTTCCTAGGAGTTAATGTTGCCTGAGTCAAAATTTTCTGAAGTCCTTGTTATCAAGACTCAGAAAAAAGCAGGATTAGAATGGCCTGTAATTCTTCCCTGCCAGCAATCTTATGTACACTGAAATGGGCATTGGACTAGATGATCTCCAGAGGTCCCTCCCAGCCCCAAGCAATCTGTGATTCTGGGACAGGTTACTGAATAGGTAATGCTAGGGACCAGTAACTTGCTTACTAAAAGAGATCTTGCCTATGCTTTAGAGTCAATAGGTCATAATTGTGATTGAACACAAATTTTAAATCTTGGTGTTGTAAGATTATTGCTTGGTCAAACTGCGCAAAAATAGATGCATAGAATTGATGAGAAAACTCATTTAACATCATTGATACACTTGAGAGTGTCAGCCTTGTGTTCATTTTGTGATACTGACAGTGATGTTTTAGAGATCTAGAAGTATATTCACTTCAGGAAATTCTTCCAAAAACAAACCTCATAAACATTAGGTTTTTTGATAGGCCAGGGGGATGTTTGTTCCAGAACCCTCTGAATTCTTGTCATGGTTTTCTCTCTCCCCTATACTTCCAGCCAGGGGCAATGGTGCCTAAAAGCCCTTGTGAGAACTGTGTGTGCATGGATGAGCAGGATCCTGTGACACAGACCAACCGCATCCAGTGCCTTCCAGTGCAATGCCAAACCACCTGTCAGCAGGTCAGCACCTCCTTGACCACAGACAACGCCTGTTGAGCTGGAACAGGGACAGTGTAACTGCTTTCTCAGTGCAACATAGCTTGATAGACTCTTCTATTAATTGTTTTGTAAAGTCCTTTTTAAGGTGCTGGTTATTTTTGCTCTAGCAGATTTAAGAGGTCACCCTTGGAAAGGTGCCCTGAGGGGAAATGATTGCAATCCTGTTAAAGTCTGACTGCTGAAAGATGTTTGTGTCATTCTGTTGGTGGTGCCCACTGTCAGCTCATAAATGAAGATTGTGAGGACACTGCACAGTGGTTTATATGTTTCCAGTCACTTACACGAGTTGTGGGCAGGGAGTACTCAGCTACTTCTCCATGTTTGTGAGAATCAGCACTCAAGTTGTTCAGTCTGTTGCTAAATATAAGCAGGGTGGTTGTTTTTTCATTCATGCCCAGATAAGGACAAATGCATCACCAGTGTTAAAAATGGACAAAACCTTTCTTTATACTTTATCCTGAAGCCAGCCACACCCACACTCACCAGGAGACCAACGGATACCTAAAATACAGGGGAGAAAATCTTCACATGTCTGACAACAATAGTTCTTGTAGGTAATTATATCAGACCAAGCAGTGGTGGCAGATTGCACAAGTAATCATGTGCTAAATTAATTTGTTTGACCTGTGTTAGCCTGAAGATGAATAGTCAATGACAGGGTCTTCGTGGCAACTGAAGTACCCAGAAGTCACTATTCAATAAGGCAGAAAAATTACCAGCTTTGATTGTCAGGCTTAGAGTGGTTCCAACAGGTTTCTAAAGACAACAGAATTGAAACCAGAAGGTTGGCTCATATCCTCTGCCATCTTCAGTGTAGCTTTGATCCCAAGATGTCTGAGGAACAAGACATCAGTTATCATGGATAAATGGAAACTTTATTCCCACAGGGTTTTCGCTATGTGGAAGAGAAGGGTCAGTGCTGCAGCCAGTGCCAGCAAGTGGCATGTGTGGCAAATTTTCCATTTGGCAATGTGACCATTGAGGTAAGAATTCCCTTGCTCTGCACACAAGAGTGAATTATTAAAAAGATCTCAGCATTTTTTCAACCAGTGTCATGCATTTCAAGGCTGGGAGGACCTCAAGGAGATGTAAAAATGTCTGTGTTTCCAAAGTAAATGCAGATGTTTATAGAGCTGTTCCCTGCTGTGTGCATCTCACAGGCACTACCATGTTGACAATTATATTCTCTGGCAAGAATGGAAATCATGTTACCTTCACTTCTCCTGACATGAAATAGCAAGAAAGAACTTAGAAGGGATGGTGACATGGTGTAATACTGCTTTTGCAGAGACAGATGTGCTGGCTTCACATCACACTGCTCCCATCTGAAGCAGCTTCATTATCTTGCCCTGAAGATACAGGGATAAAGTGTGAGCAAGCTGATACAGCTGTGCTGCCCCTGGTTGTGAATTTGCTTAGGGAAATCAAGTGACAGAACTGCTGTAGTGCAGTGTGACTTGGTAACACACACAGCTAATACATCATGTCTTGTGAGCATAGCATTGTGTAGACATGAGCTAAGCCTTTAAAGGAAGGGCTTAATGATCTTGGAGGTCTTTTCCACCCTTAATGACTCTACCATTCCATGAATCTACTCTTTGATTTTATTACAGCCTCGTACTCCTGTGTGTGGTTAATGATGCTGTTTCAACCAGTGACTTGCCTTACATGCTATTGCTTCTCTGATAGCTCTTGTGTTCTATGTATTTTCTATTTCATCCTTTTATTCCTTGCTAATTTATCTTGCAAGCTAGATTTTCCTGTTCCAATATATAATTTTTATCTCTCCATGAGGAGGCTTTGCAGTTATCCATTAACCTCTATTGCAAAGACTTAACTCTCTTTCACTCTTTTTCGTTTTCTTCCATCTATTAAAAGAGAAAACTGTTGAAATCCTTTGAAAGATTTCTTTTTCTTTTGTGTATATTTTAGCCCGCAAACATTAACACACCTACCTTCTGACATTTCTGGTAATACCTTTATGCTCATTCTGGGATTCTTTCATTCTTTCCCCCTGGGTGATTTTGCATAGACTAGTAGTGGGTGAGCTTGGTACGTAATTTGTAGATGTAAGCTGCAGACTTCTCAGCCCTTTCAGAGTGGTATAAACAACCCAGTCTCTGCCAGTTCATTGACTTTATTACTGTTTCAGTCTTCTAATTTTATTGCTATACTCCATTAGCTTGGATTTTAAACATTTTTTCCCTGTTTTCATCAGGTTGGAAAGAGTTATAAAGATCCATATGACAACTGCACTCAGTACACGTGCACTGAAACAGCAGGCCAGTTTTCCTTGACTAGTACAATAAAGGTCTGCCTACCATTTGAAGAAGCAAACTGTGTACCAGTAAGTATTTTGCAGCCAGAAAAAGACTTCTGACATGAACCCTGCTGCTGACCTGGGAATTATCTTTCCTGTTTTGGATGAGTCACTTCAGTATTTCTTGATCTTTCTGGGATGATCATCCTTGTTTGGAGGAAATGTGCATTTTCAGCCCTGTGTTCCATGGAAGTAAAGCAAAAATATTTGCTAACAAGCCCACATAATGTACATGGTTGTGGGATAAGCACTAGAACTTGAAAGAGAAGGGTATTGGGGCAATAACAAGGGGGGATTTTTCATCACTTGAGAAACATCAGTGTTATAAAATGCAATTGAACAAGTGGTAACTCACCATAGAACCTTGGGGGACTGATGAACAAAGTGTCTTCTGATATATAGTGTACCATTAAGTGAGGAAGTGGAACATTAATGAGCAAGGGGTAACATTTATGCCCAGGCTTTCAGCTATTGGTGGTTTCCAGTAACTTTCAGAAGCATTTTGGAACTTCACAGTAGGTCAAAGCAGAGACTAGGACAGCCATGTACTTGAATTAGCTCTGGGGTAGGCTCTGCATAGGTCAGGCTGCTCAATTCCAGGGGCAGCTGTCTTTCTCAGGGGCTGGGGTTTTTATGCTGGCTGCAATAGGACCTAAGCAAGATCAGGCATGTATTACAGGGCATCTGACCTGGCTTGTGAGAGGATATATAGTTCTAAGAAAATTCATTCCCTTCCTTGCTGGATGATTTGTTTTGGTTTGTTTGGGTTTTTTTAAGCAGTTTTATATATAATTGATACACAAATAGGTCTGATGAGGAATTTATGTGGATTAGACGTGAGGGGCTGTAACTGAACTCTCATCATTGCTACTCTCTGCTTAGCAATACATGCATCTGAACTGACTGTTCTGGTTACTTTCAATACAGGGGACAGTTGAGGTGTCTTCAGATGGCTGTTGTAAGACATGTGAGTACATTAAATCAGTGATTCTCTATTCCAATACTGTTTGGTTCTTCCCTGCTTGTAGCCTTGTTTCTGCATGCACTGAGAGCCTGCATTTTCCACAGACTGAAAGACAGTTCTACAGCAGCAGAACTGTTCTGTACCTCGCAGCCGAGACTAAAAGTCTGCCTGATTCTTCCAATGGGAATGCTAGAATTTTTTATCTCCTTTTCTGTGTTTTTAAATAACTGAATTACTGTTAGCTTGAACTATACTCCTGATAAGAAAACCTGTAGAAAACATTCTCTGTATTATTGCATCTGAAAATTGCATAGAAATAAAGTTTTGGGGTTTTTCTTCTGAAGCAGCCAGTCAGAAATCTTAGGTTGTTATAGAGTCACAAATGTAATTTATAGCAATTTTAAAAAACACTAAACCTGTCATGTCTCCTTTATGTCTTGATTCAACAGTATCTTTACATACTAAAGCTAATCCACAAATGGAAAAATACGTTGACTAGTGGGAAATCATTTTGCTGAATTAATACCTCTTTGCACTCTAATTTGTGGTTTTGGTTGTGCATTTGAACTGTGAAAAGTTTTACTAGGATGAACTGTCCTTGGCTTACTAGCAGATATCTTTCAAAAATTTTATCCCCCAGTCTAACAGAAGTGTTCTTCTGCTCAGGTATTGACCTACCACACAAATGCAAACGCAATGTGAAGGAGCAGTACATCGTCCATGGCAACTGCAAGTCATCTGCTCCTGTCCCTGTGCCCTTTTGTGAAGGGATGTGCAGTACCTACTCTGTGTAAGTAGAGCTTTTCTCTGTTCCCCTCTGTGGCTTGTCTTCCTGGGTTCTTGTCTCCAGTGGGCTGCAGCTCTTTGTCCCCTTCCTGCTGTTTGAAAGGACCTGGTTGGGAAACTGGGTGTGTAGAAGAGCAGTCATTAGCAATGGCTTCAGTGTGATAGAGTGCCTTATCTTAGTCAGGAAAATAGATCCCTTGGGAAAGACATCAGCTAAATTTATTCAACATGCTCTTAAATGTGTCCTTGTATGGTTTTTGAACAGCTCTAGTGTTTACAGGAGGCTTTTCTGCCTTTTGTTTTCTGCATGAATTGCTCCTTTCTGGCTTGCTAGAATGGGCCTAATTCAATATCCACTGAAGTTACTGGGGTTTTCCCCATTGGTGTCAAAGGATCTGGCCCTGCATGACCAACAGCATCCTGCAGAAAGGCTGTTATGAAAAAGCAGAAAAATAGATAGGAAATTTTGCTCCTTAGTAGTACGGGCATTTGGAGCAGCAAATATGGATCAGTTTGGGAAAACAACAGGCAGCAGACTGATATGAATAATCTCCTTTCTATAGGTATTCTTTTGAGGCCAGTGAAATGGAACACAAATGCACTTGCTGCCATGAAAAAAGAAGTCACAAAGTGAAGGTGGAACTAGTTTGCTCGGACCATAAAACAGTCCAGTTCACATATGTGTATGTAGATGAATGTGGATGTGTGGAAACAAAATGCCCAAAGAGGATAACATGAGTACAAACTAAAGGAAACATTTCATCTCCCATTCAGTCCTTCCCTAGCAAGTGAGTAGTTTAGAAAAACAGCTGTGAGTAACCTTCAAATGACCATAGAAGTGCTTTTTCTTTCTGGTATTATATACAGTTATGGAAATTAGCTAAGATTTTACTCTAAATGTTTGTAGAATAAACTGCATTTCAAAGAGGACTTGTTCTCCTGTTTCAGTGATGCTGCTAACAGGGCAAAGTGGCTGATGTCTTTAATCCCACACTGATGTATAAACCAAGGTTATTACAAGACACTCTAGAGACAACTGATGCCTTTCAAAAGTGCACATCTTTAAATCATAATGACATGTATCACTTCATTTCCCTTAGAAGAGAAACAACAATCACTTCCACAGCTGTGGAAGCAGCTTTCCTTCCACTTCAGGCAGAGGCAGGACTTGGCTCAGGGCCACATTTCTGTTCTTCTCCCCAGTGGTCCTGAATCTACTTTGGCTGTGACTCTGGGTCACTGGAGGAAGTCAAGGTGCTTTTTTTTCCTTTTCACAGTGCGCACTGTATCAGGAGTGTAAAAACATGGTTCTTACATATACACTGCAAAATTAAGATATTTGCACCCTTATTGGGAGTCCTTATCTCACTGGGAGGTTTTATTATTTGCCTACATTAAGTTCTGATCTATGTGTTAGTTCAATCTCACTACTGGTTATGTGACTATGATTTGTGTTACAAATAACTGACTCTCAGCCAGCATGCCCTGTAGTACTGGTGACATTATTTCATGTGGACAGAGATCAAAATGATCCAACAATACCTTGAGAGTACACAAGGAAGGCAGATGTTTCTGTTTTTTGAGCAATTTGTCTTTTGTGACCTGAAAGAGAACTGAAGACTATGACTTTCTTAGTATCCTGCAGCCTGCTGTGGAGGCTTTTTGAGAATTGTTTTGAAGGAAATGCTTTTGACCTGACCAAGTAGGTATGAAATGCATTATACTTCAGCTTTTCATTTTTAAAGTGTTGCAGCTCTTGTGTCCCAAAGAATCTTTAATTTGCTTGTTTTCATAATAAATCCTTTCAGAAGACATCAGGTTTCTTTGATGTGTACTGTTCCATTCTGGTGTTACTAATCTTAAAACTGTGGGGATCCTTGACTTTGCTTGATTATAAGTTATATAGGAACCTCCAAATAAGTCGATTAACTGTCAGTGCAATGCAGCTCCCTTGGAAGGCACAATTGCTTGACTAAGGCTCATGTATAAATTTCACATTAGTCCAGGAAACTGTTTTTATTGATATAAATCAAGTGCACAAATGCTTTTGCAATGAAAAGAACAGCACCAAAAAAAGAGGACATTCCTTTCTTTCCTCCTTGCCTTTCCGTGAGGGAGAAGAGGTCATTCTTGAGTGCTTTTGTCTTCAGAATAGTAAACAGACTCTGTAAGTAGTCATGTACACATTCATGCAAATCAACCAACCCTGCAAATCAATAATTCTCAGCAAGATAACTTAGCAAGAACACGATCAGAAACCTTTCACATCTCTGCATTATCTTCATGTGGGAGAAGGGAATGAACCACAATCTAATCATACCAGCTGTCTTTAGATTTCTATTCTCTTGTCTGTTTTAGTGATGATGAGATTTTATACTGAAGATGAGAATGGCATTGATTTAAAGGCATGCTTTCTTGCTCATTTTTGACATGCATTTTGCTTTTCAGGCAGGTGAAATGCTCAAACCAAAGGCATATTTCTATCCCCAGGATGCTTTTGATCATGTGAAATCTCACACATGATCCTTCTTCATTCCCAGTTACACCTGGCACTCCATTTACTCACTCAGTCCAGGATCTAACTGGCCTATGTGATATAACTTAGAGCCCTGATGGCCAGATTTGAAAGAGAACTCATTGGTCCTCTGTTTGCAGGTTCAGAGTCTCACTTAGATGTCAGCAAAGTAAACCCTATTTGATGAGAACTTCAGCTTCTTCAGCTAAAAGACAGTAAATATTACAGAATCACAGACTATGCTGAGTTGGAAGGGACACACAAGAATCACTGAATCCAACTCCTGGCCAAGCACAGGACACCCTAAGAGTCACACCCTGTGCCCAAGAGCATTGTCCAAATGCTTCTTGAACTCTGTCAGGCTTGGTGCTGTGAGCACTTCCCTGAGGAGGCTGTTCCAGTGCCCAACTACCCTCTGGGTGAAGAACCTTTTTCTAATATCCAAACTTAACTTCCCCCAGCACACCTTCAGGCCATTCCCTTGTGTTCTGTCACTGGTCAGAGAAGAGATCTGTGTCTGCCTTTCCTCTTCCACTCGCAAGGAAGTTATAACTGCAATGAGGGCTCCCCTCAGTCTCCTCCAGGCTGAGCAGACCAAGTGACCTCAGCTCCTCCTCATACAGCTTCCCCTCAAGGCCCTTCATCATCTTTGTTGCCCTCCTTTGGACCTTCTCTAATAGATTAATATCTTTCTTATATTGTGGTGACCAAAATTACACACAATACTCAGGTCAGTGGGTCAAATGTCTCCCCACCCACCACAAAACTAAAAATCAGCCTGGAGGTTGCTTGATCAAACTGCTGACAATCTGGCACTTCTTGGTCAGTGCCTGTGCCTCTGCATGCAGCAGCAGCACTGCTGCTTGCTCAGAGCAAGCTGGATTGCAGCGAAAGTCTGTGTGTCCTTTAGGCTGTTGCCACAAGCACCCCACCAGAATGGGCAAAGTTAAACACAGGTGACCTTGCCTGTAAGAGCTTGATTTGATCATGATCCTCCTGCTGTTGCTTTGTGGCTGCTTCTCACGTGTGCAGGGTCAAGCCTTCATGTGTAGCCCAAGGCCATCTCTTCCAGTTACTGACTGGTCTCTGCAAGTCAAACATTTCCCTGGTGTAACTCAAGAGAAAACAGTGGCATGACTCCAAGTACTGTTTCTTCCTTTTGCGTGAATTCTTTACACCAGCATAAACTTCAATAGGGTAACCCCAGGAGAACTAGTGCTCAGCTGAGCCAGTTGGGCCAGGGCTCAGCTGGTTCCAGCCTGTAGCCATTCTTTCTTTATCATGCTAGGATGGTACTCCCAGCTCGCTGAACAGTTCTGAGTCAACACACCAGGAAGTACTGTCACATATTGCTAAAATAAATATTTGTCAGAGATACTGCCTCGTGTCAGGTGAACAAGTCCTAAGACACTTTATCATTTTACTGGTGTGCTCTGAGTCTGGGTTGCCATTATAAGATGAACTCTGACTTGCCTATTGGTTGGAGGCTTGGAAAGGTCAGTTCACAACACTTCTTTGATGTAGTTTAGCTAATTTTTTTTTTTTTGCTTTTGTTACCAGTTATTGGCATTTGCAAAGAGGAGAAGAAAATGCAGGTTGTACTCTGAATTTTTATTTGGGGAGAGGTGCTATTCTTTGACCTAGTTCTCCACTGAGCTATCCCCTGGCTGTGGAATCTGACCTGTGGTGTTATCTGTGGTGTGCTTTATCGATATCAATCTATTCTGATATCTAGAATCTCAAGCTGAGAACAAAGACTGTGAACTGTAAATGCCCTCTGATACAGAAGGGATTGTTTAAAAGAATGCTGCACCTATTTTGTTTCAGTGTACCAGCTTAACAATTGGAAAGTTGCACAGTAGACATGAAAAAATTTGTCCAAACATCACTCAGGAAAGTTACCTGATTTGTAATGAACCAGAAAAGAGAAGAATCAGGCAAATTCAATGGATCATCTTTTAGGTAAGGGGGAGAATAAGGATTGAGCGGTCTGAGAGCTGTGCCTGATGCTTCTACAGATTTGTGTGTTCAAAGATGTGTTCTTGGCCTTGTTTATATCTCCCTCCTGATCTAAGATAAGGACAAAGGTAGGCCTTTGGTTTTTTTATATGATTGTTTCTTTTATATAATTGTAACATTTAGGTTCATAAAACCTTAGTGCACTGATATACAACATAGTATTTGCTACACACTTTTGTCTGGCATCCCAAACATCCTTTTGGAGAAAGAACTGTGACAATTTTCCAGAGACACCAAGACAAAGATATCAGTTGTGAAAATCTTTCTTGTTTTTACACTTCAAAGGATCTGATTATTCAGTATCTTTAGGACAACAATAGAGTCGCAGTTTACAAGGCCATTCTCACATCCATTTAATCCTTTGACAATCGAAATGCCTCTCTCAGGAAAGCAACCTCATTGGAGGCCTGCCTGGGTAATTGGCTTTCTGTCAGGTGTAGGCCAGAGTTTGATCGTGAAGCCACAGAAATGTTGTAATTTCTTAAGCGCTTTACTTTTCTCTAAAAAATATGAAGGCCCAATTTCCATCAGTAGTCTGCAAAGCAGGCTAATTGGTAACCCCTGGCTTTAATGTCATGGTTTTTTTACAATTCAAATGGAATCTGTCCAGTGGTTTCCTGTAATCGTGGATCGACACATGGTCACAGATATCCCTGTTTCACTCGAGCTTGATTTCTGCAGAGGCGTGTTTTTAAACTGCTCTCTTGTTGGAAAGAAAATTATTTAACTACAGATTCTCCAGAGCATCCAGTCCAGTGCGGTCTCCCATTGATATGAGTGAAGAAATCAAGGAAAACTGAGTAGGTAGGCTCTGGTTAATCTCATTTACCTAAAAAAAGTCTGCATAAATCAGGACTTGAAGCAGTGTACTCTCTTTGTGTAGTTACTGAAAATTGCTATGCGTCTTACCTCAGTCCAGACCTCCTCTGGAAATGTCCCTACCTCTCCTTCTTTTGACTTTCTAGTCTGAAGTAAGTACAGCCCTACCTCATCTAAATCCTTTAAAGCAATGTAAAGATTTGATCCCAAATGCCAATGTTATATATTTGTAACAGGAAGCACCAGATATTTGCCACAAATTCTGCCAACCCTATGTCCCACCTTGAACATCTCAACCAGCAGCACTTTCAGTGAAAAACCCTTTCAACATGATTTTTACTAAGACTATTGCTGAGAACAGTTTCATAGCTTTTAATAGCTTCTTTGTGGAGGGCTTAATCTTACTTGCTTTTAACATTTATAGTCATCTTCTGAATTTTTGTTTTGCTCTTTTTTGGGGGTTTTAAATGTAGTCCTTAGTAACTGATCTCATTCTCAACCCTGACACTGAATGACTCATATTTTGACCTACATTAATGTCCCTTAGCATGACTCCAGCAAATCAAAGGGAGCATAAAATTGGGCTAAATTAGCAGTGAATTTGGTGACATTCCTTATAAGTAAGTTATATTCAGCTTCAATGTATGAAGGTCTCTGAAGAAGTGCATAAACCCATTTGTGTTCTAGCTCTGAAATTGTTTGTTTCATGTCACCACCTAACTGCTATTCAAAGAGAATCTTGAGGCAAGTCCATTGCCACTCCTTTACAGCATCTTGACTTCACTTCTTAACATATTTAGGCATTTTTCTATATTGACTGATCTATTTCCCGCAATGCCATAAAAACCTGGCTTAAAACCAGAGTTTAATTTGACCTGCAGTGAGCATTGTTCTATAAACAAAAGGCTACTAAAGTGCACTGTAGCCATACCAGCTGCTACTTTATGGCCTGGAATTAGCCTTTCCCCAAGGGCTATTTCTCTCACAGACCAGTGCACAAACCTTAACATCCCCAAGCCCCCCAGTTTCGGTCTAGCCTGCCTATTTAAACTTTCTGTCTGCTCTTGATTATGTTCTCTTTTTCTCAGACTTCAGGTTAGGCATGGAAAAGATTTTCTGGGTATGTGATATATGCTATAAATCCATTTTTATTCACTGTTGCTGCAGGAAAATTTTTAGGAAGTGCTGTAATTCATCACACTATTCCTAAATAAGTAGGATTTGGAAAATCCTTCCCAGAACTTTTATAGCCTGTAATGATGGTCTGTATGGGGAAGTTCTTGTCTGGAGTCTGTTTATTGAGAACTAGAAAAGCTCCCAGAGCTCCTGTGGATGTTTGTTCTTCTCCATCACCAAGCAAATCAGACTGGACATCTTCCTAGAGACACCTACGCTTTTCCAGGAGCCAGTAGTTGATTGGGTGACATTTTTCTGTCCTGTGTGTGCTGTTCATACTAAATCATAATAATGACCTATATAGCCATTATAAAAGGAAAATAATTTTCAAACAGATTCTCATCCTACATTTACACTTTTCTTAATGGAATAATTATTCAATTACTGGCCTTGCAAAGATTTCTGCCAGAAGGAGAAGCTATGCCTATTAATTCACCTTTCCCTCAAGCTCAATGACTTGAAGAAGTCTGAAAAATAAACCCTAATCAAGTTGAAAAAAGCAAAGAAAGGTTTCCCGGGAGTCTCATATTTTGCTTGCAGAGCAATGCTCACAAGTGTGCTCAACTTTCCTGACATGTTTTTATTAATACCTAATGAATTAAGCTGCTTGCTTTTGATGTTGATTTTTCCCTGCAGAATATGACTCAGTGAAAGGAGCTTCTTTGCACCCTGGACATAAGGGTTACCACTCTGTCCTGGGGCTACCTGACTGATAGTTGTTGTGGGATGACATAGCACTTCTGATAACAAAATTGTCTGTTCTATAAAAATGAGTTGTTATTTTATCTGATGAACAGTTCTACAACATGGTGTAATCATTCTTGCTTGTAGATACTGAGGGATTCCATAACACTGTTCCATTTCAATGCTACTTTATCACTTTGAATTTCCTAGTTTCTAATAGCTTTGGGCCTGATTTTCTCCTACTTTCTCTTTTATAAATATGTGATAATTCAGGTATTTTTTTTATCACAGTTTTTTATTGCAACTTTGAACTACATATTTTGGTTTTGTTTCCCTCAAAAGGTGGGCTGCCTTGCCTGAGAAAGATTCTTCTAACAAAATAAAAATAACAAAGTTTTTCATTATCATCAGCAAGGATTAATTATGCTGTACATAGAGCTTGTAAAATGCTGCAGGCTCCAACTATTTGAACAAAATAGTCTGCTAATAATGCATGCAAGGGATTATTAGTAATGAAGAACTGTTTCTCCTTGTTCCCGCAGTCAAAACAAGGGAGCAAACATTGAAACATGTAATCTTTGTTGCTAATGAATTCTGACTGGACTAGCAGGTCCTGCTTCATCTGCACAGCTTTCTTTGAAAGAAAACTAAATTAGTTATGTATCCAGTCTGCACTGCAGTTCGAGCCCTGAGATGGGTTAGCACAGTCCTTTAGAGTGGAATATATGCTTACACCTGCAGAATCTACAAGTGCTAAAAGCCTTTGCTTCTCTGAAAATTCCAACCTGTCATTTGATACAAGAAGACATTGAAAGTGGTGTTATGATGTGACAGAAACGTAGTGTGACAGAATCCCTAGGCAGCCAGTTCACTGAAGTGGAATGTTTTTAAAGTAAAAAGGGCTCTCCCTTGCCAAAACAAAACAAAACAACCCAAACAAACAAAAAAGAAAACCAGCATGCAAAAAAACCCCCACCAGAAATCTTCTAATGGGGATTTTACTAGAGTGCAGAATAATGATCTTCAGCAGCATGACCATGCAGAGCTCTGAGCAAATCTGATTTTAAAAGGTTTGGTTAAGTAGGTTTCCTGTCAGCTGGGTTCATGAAGAGTAGGTGCTTTCCCCGTGCCAGCACCTTGAAGTTGCCAGGTCTCTTCAGGGTCCCTGAGAAGTCTCCTTCTCTCCCTCGCCTCTCAAATTCGGCTTTGGGTCTGCCCTCAGCTAAAGGGAGCCCCTGCTCTTTCTCTCCCAGTCTACGCTCCTGTTGCAGGCTCAGCTCCTGTATTTCATACCGTCTGTATGCATTTGCCCTCCCAAATCTTCCCCCAGATAAACCTGTGCAATTACTCTCGGGAAAGGAGCCATCTCCTGTTCCTCGAGAGGGATTAGTTCAGGCTACAAGTACTGGGCAACTCCTGGTATCTGTGCAAACTGTGTGGTTAATTAATGGTGAGTTATCCCTGTAGAGAAGGACTCAAGGATACTGGAGGATGTAAACTTGGAAATGAGCTGGCAATGTGCCCTTGCACCAGACAGCCAACTGCATCCTGGGATGCATCAAAAGAGGTGTGACCAGCAGGCTGAGGGAGGTGATTCTCCCCCACTACTCCATCCACTCTGGTGAGAGCCCACCTGGAGTGCTGCATCCTGCTCTGGAGTCCCCAGCACAAGAAAGACACGGATCTGTTAGTTCCAGGGGGCTGGAGCACCTCTCCTATGAAGAGAGGCTGACAGGTGAGTTTGTTCAATCTGGAGAAGAGAAGGCTCTAGGGAGACCTTAAGCAACTTTTCAATATATAAAGGAGGCTGTTAAGAAAGGTATAGAAAGACTTTTTACCAGGGACTGTAGTGATATGACAAGGGACAACAATTTTAAATTGGAAGAGGTTAGGTTTAAATTGGAGATAAAGAAGAATTTATTTTTTTTAATAGCGGTGTCCAGACACTGAAACAAGCTACCTGAGGAATGCCCCATCACTGCCACTGTTCAAAGTCAGGTTAGACAGCACTTTGAGCAACCTGGTGTAGTGAAAAATGCCCTTACAGGGGGTTTGGACTAGATGATCTTTGAAGGTCCCTTCCAACCCAAACCACTCTATGAATGTACGATTCTATGTGTTGGTCTCCTCTCCAGAGACACACTCTTTATCAGAACATGCAACAAACAGCAGTTATTTTCATCAAACTGAAAATCTGTAATAGTTTCTTGGTTTTTTTGGTTTGTTTTTTGTTTTTTTTTTTTTTTGTAATGAATGCAAAGACCAGTGAAAAACATGACAGTGTTCTGCACCACTTTTAGGCAAAGAAAGCTACTCCAATACCTCCTGCCACTGCCAAAAAGCCGTCCTTGCTTGTTCTCTGGGCTTGTGGCTCAAACTTGCCAGGGCACACCAATTGGCTCTCTAGTTGTTTAACTTGCAACTGGTCTCAACGTTTTTGCAGAGCCATACCCCAGGCTTTTGGTATTATTAGCAAAATGTTAGCAAAGTAACTGCAAATTGTTGTAATTTCTGCTGTTATAAATTTTTGTGCATAATTACATCACTAGAACAGAAACCCTTTCACAAGTCTGTCTTTCCCCTTCAGTGATGTTGTTACTCCAGGGCACACTACAAACACTGAGCATGGCATCTTTGGTTTTTTTTTTTTTACATAAATCCTGGTTTTCTTTGAGCACAGGTTTGCAATACTGTGTCAGAAAATAACCTTGGTCTGGAATTTTTGCAGTATTTTAAAATATGATGAATTGGCAAGGTGAAAAAACTCATAAAGTGTTTTATTAAGTACTCTTTAACTTAGATTGCTATGATGCTACATTAAAAATATTTTTGGGGCTCTGGCTTTTGAAGAATACCAGGAGTATATAGGCAGTCCAGAAATGAAATTTTATAAAGTGCCAGCTCATTAGCTCTGATAGGTCTTAATCTTTCCTTTACAATATCTAAGGATCAGAATTAAGACAATAAAGCTATTAACAGAACAACTTAAAAGTCTGTATTACACCTAAAAGCACTGAGATGCTTTCTCATGTTTTGATAGAGTATTAGACTAAACTGCATCCACATTTTAATAAGATTACATTTTAAGAAAAAAACACCACAGTTTGACTATATGTCAATCCTAGGTTAACATTTTCTTGATTTACTGGAAATTAATTTTGTATTTAAGGGAAATACAAGAAAAAATTCTTTTTTAAGCCAGTTCTGAAGATAACGGGATGGTGTTCTATTTCATTAAATATCAGACTGTTTAGCATTATGAGAATTTTATTTATAATCATTATGGATACACTTAGTATTCTTAAATGATCTTTTATTTCTGTAGATAGAATTTATGATTTCCTAAAAGTTTTGATAACTATTTCCCCCTTTCTGCTTGCACCAGTCCATTGCCCTCACATTGCTATTTTATTGTCAATACATTTGCATTATCAGTTATTGAGCATAATAATTTTACATCAGTTTTAGCATAACATGTACGTATAGTGAGAATATATCAGCACTGCTGATTGCGTTACCCTTAAAGTCAGTTTGAAACAATCCTGTGTTGTTGTTGCAGGTGGTACTGCTTTTACTTAGGCCAATATAAGGCAGAACAAAATTCACCGAAGTCGCAGAACTCTATTGTCTCAGCAGTGAGACAATAAAGAAATGGTAGGAAGACAGAGTTATTCTTTTGTTTACAGTAAAGCTTTAGATGTATTAGTACAACATCCGTTTGATATTAGTACAACATCCGTTTGATTGTATACCAATCCTGTTATTTCACGTGTTTTGTATTATAAGCACTCCTAATGCCTACTCACAACCATAGCCCTTCTGTAATGTGCCTGTAAAAATGAATGTTTGTAGAGAACCAAATAGATCTGATGCTGACAGCTTTCTCAGATGAAAGATAAAGAGGCCATTTGCATATTTTTATGCACATATGATCTGTATCCAGAAGGTCAATACAGGAAGGGTGGAACAATCAACAGGTTTTACAGAGCTATTTTCTTCCTTAATCTGAAATAAGACATATTTTTTTTAAGCTATCAAATGTGTAAGGCCTTGTAACAATTTTTCTTAGGAAATGATGAAGGCAAAAAGCATGTTTGGTTTAAGGTAGAGATCAATAAATTTATGAGGGATTACCTGATATGATTCTTTCTAATCTGGTGATCTCAGCATTCTCTTCCACTTAGAGAGTCACACTGAATTTCATGCGTAAACCAGATGCATGAGTTTTAGTGGCGTGAGTCAAGAGGCCACATTAATACTTTCAGTGCACATTGAAGTCCATACTGCCTTTTTGAACAACATGTTCCTGACCGTTGATATATTTCTGTCCAGAGAGGCAAATTAGACTTCGTCCTCTTGCTTTCAGTACATGATTTGACATAAATCATGGCTGCAGTGGCATGTCCAGGACTTTTGCCAGACTGAGCACTTAACATAGTTTATGTCCTGAACTAGTGTTCCTTACTCAGCTCCCACACTGGATTTTTAGCACTAGTTTTAATTTCTAATATGCTTATAGTCATGTCAATGAATATCCCCTTATCTTACCTGTCACTCTTTCTTCACCATGAATGTGCCAATCTCAAAGCCTGAAATTAAATCAAGTAATCTGGTTGGCTTTTTTTTTTTTTGCTGTGCCTGACAAGGAGCTGTGGAGGCTTGTAAGACTGTCTGTTTCATGAATAACATGTTTGAAATTCACTGTCACAAATTCAGACTCTCTTTGGTGTTCATACTGCAGAAAAGATGACTGCATCTCCTTTACCCTAGCTCAGACACATTTTCTTCTCAGGCTTACATATCCTGTGGGACCAAGTGTTACTCCAGTGGTATTCTGCCATGTTTCGTGAGGTCCTAAAGGAAAACATTAGAGAAGCAAACTGCTATGTGTCACTAGTGGTGATATTGCACTGAACAAAGTTTGCTTTCCAAAACCCATTTTCAATAGAGGTAATAAATAATTTAACTGCTTTCCACAAGTCTGCTGCAGCACAGCCAACCTCCTGCTTAACTGGCCAGGCAGACTTCAGCAAACACTCTACACAGGAGAGGTGAAAAGGGGCCCTAACATAATGGCAGGAGAAAATTTGTTTCTGTGTTGGCAAAAGCAACTATTTCTCCCTAAATCACATGCCAGCACAATGGAATCACCCCAAAACACAGTATATTGTGCCGCTCTTAGGTTGTAGCATGGGAGTCTGAGCCCTCATTGTTCTTTCCCATATGCCAGTAAGCAGTAGTGTTTACTGTACAATTTCCATGGGTTCAGCTTTTGTGCCTAGTTAATTACAAGGAAGCAGCTACAATTTAAACTCAGTGCATTTCTGAAAGCAGGACAAAACACTACTGGACAAAACTTATATGTTCTGTAACTGAGCAAGTGCTTTTGAAGAGCTTTAAATGCACGAGAACCTTCATTCTGCCTATACATGTCCAGCCCTGAGTCTTTTTCATCACATGCCAGTGAGTTCCACCTCAAACGTGAACAAATGTATGGGTTTGGTAAATTTGCAGTGTCAGTGTAAGTGACACGAGCTACCTGGGGAGCAGCAGATGATCTACAAGGGGTCTGGAGAAGTCCTGCAGCCTGTTGCTCGAAACACATATGGTGGGAGATCACAGGGGCCAGCACTGTGAAAAGGTAGGGATGCCAAAGGCTTTCAGTGTGTTCACTGGATATGATAACACAGCAGTAATGAGACAAACCCAGATGTAGTAGACAAGGACTGTTTTCCTATAAAAATGACCCAGAATTAAAGAAGCAACTTAGTTGCAAATAAAATGGACCCATCTCCTCCTTCTTAAATTGTAACTCAGGTTCACAATCCAGAAATGCTCCTGTGCAACAAACCTTCTAAGACATAGGCTAAAACAAGTTGCAGTAATATTTTTCCTCCTGATGTTACTAAGGATCCCTTGTTTTTTCAGAAGAATTTAGCTTTTTTTGACAACTCACCAAGGGTGAGTTTCTGCAGAGGCAAGCATTACAGCAGTCACTGCAGGGTTTAGCTCTGAGCATGTCGAATGTATTGCACATCACCCCATGTCCTGAGTGCTTTGAGTATATGATAATTTTGCAACCATTTAATGCTTTGTTTCTTAGTTTATTTTTTTTTGACTGGGATTATCAGCAAATGAAATGTTTCTGATGTAAGTTAGCATGGGAGCAATTCTCTCATTCTATTTTTGACTTAAATTAAATATAAATCCTGGAAAATTAAGTTGGGAAACCACACCTCTCCCATTATGCTTTCTCAATTTATACTGGTTGATTAGTGAACTTACAGAAAGCTTATCTCCTTATTGAAGTGAATTTGGATTAAGGGTGTGTGTATGAATTTAAACTGTGCTGCTTCTCATTGGTTGGCTTCCTGGGATATTGTTCTTATCTGGGAAATGAGAGGTCTGTACACAAAACCAATTCAGAATAAGACACTCTTTACAGCTTCAGAATGGTTTTTTTTTCCACATTTGCCTTCTTCTACAAAGTACTGGGATTAGAGGGTCAGGGTGTAAGTCCTGCAGTGAGATGTTCAAAAGAGGCAGGAAGAGTTGGAAAACTAGGGTTGTGCTATTGGCCGTACAGAGCATGAATCACAAACCCATATCCTTTCTGATAACCCACAAGAGCTGATAATAATTGAAGCAGTGTTTGCTGCTGTTAGGTCCCTATAGGCCTATGAGTAATTTGCAGTCTTGGACAGCATTTAAAATTCTACCTCATTTTTGGCCAATATAGTATTTGTAGTATTTTTCATAGAACTTGAAGTGCTAACACCCTGGCATCCTGGATCTATTCCAGCATGCATACTTCCAGTTTGTTTACCCATGTTGACCCTGTAGTTCCATCTCCTGTAGCCAAACCATTTGCTGCTTCTTGTTCTATACTGGCAAATAAATGCTGTGTTGTCAGCCTGTTGACTCACTGGGCAGGGCATTCCTACAGCTTGCACTGTTACTACACCTGTCTTGTAAAGAAAGCTTGTTATATCACACATGCACAAAACATTTTAGCTGTCACCATCTTTCCCTCATTCTTTTAACTAATCAAACATTTGCCTAAGGAATGGTCATTTTCCATTCTTGGCCAATCCTAGGTTTGGGTTTGGTTTTGTTTGTTTTATTTTTACTGGTAAAACAGTTTACAGACTTTGGGGTTTTTTTAGAAATGCAGTTTGACTTCTTCTTCTGACATTTGTTGCAGCATGAGTGATTGACATTCTTCCTCTTTTTCCCGTTTTCTGATCTTTACATATGATTAAAAGGACCAATAGGTACAACTAGCAAACCAACTCTTAGATCAGAAAAAAAATCCACACCAATAAGAATAGAAATCGATTAAATCTTGACACTGGACTTGTGAGCAGTGCCGATATTGACTACTTCTACTATCTACGTTGGCTAAATACAATATTAATGATAATAATAATAATAGGATCTCAAAGATCGTAAGAGAGAAAAAGATCGATAATTTCTCAGCATTCTCAGGGTAGTACTGACTCAGTGTTCTTATTCCCATCACTCAGAAAAGCTGGGGCAGTGAAGGGACACACTCTATTTACAATCACTATAGGCCATACATGGTGGAAGGCATTTTGCTGTCCAGTGTCCAACAAATTTCTCCAAAGCACCTGTGTTTGATGCTTCAGTAGTAACAGAAAGGGGGGTCATTCATATTAAATTTGCATTGCTGTGAGTGTTGCAAGGGGGTCTGAGTTTATTAAGTCAAGAATTAAAAGCACTTTTGTTAGTTCAGCTACATAAAGATGTAGGGGGGGTTTGTTTGTTTTTAATTGAGATATCTGGCCTAAATTTCCAGGATGTATAATCTCATAATACTAAGCAGCAATAGCTGCTTTTAAGAGTGTTTTTCTCAGAGTTGACCTCACATATGTTTCTTGACTAAAACCAGCATGCACCTTCCTGCTTCGCTCAAGACTGGGCAATAAGGCCTTCATATTTTCTGCACACTCAGATTGTCAGCAGTAATGGCTGACTAGAACCACTGAAATATTAATTTTGTTCATTAAGGAGTCTCTTCTTCACTGCTGTTTTTTTTTTTTCACTTGTTATCTTGAAAATCAAGGAAATTCAAAACTAACCAGAATGCCCGCAGCAGTGAAAACAAATGTAGAGTTCCCTTAGGAAGGTTGCCTAATGCTATAGATTCTCACACATTCATTTTGGTGAAAAGCATCTGTGAAGGAACAAGCAGAGCCATATTGAAGAACAAAAAGGCACTAAGAATGCAATAGATTGGTAGGAAGGTTAATCTCCTTATGTTTTAAAGCATGATTTACAGCCAGAGCTGTGATGTCGGATATGTTTTCAGTTAAGATAGTGTACACACAATACAATCCCTTTATTTAATAAGAGCATTAGGATTCTTGGTGAAGAAAGGCTCTATTATAAATGCAACACATTATTATAATTATTAATATGTTAACAATTGTAAGAATTATTGCAAAGGAAGTGAGCTATTTGTTCAATGTCATTTTATCATCAGTTCCTATCTATGCACAATATAAATGGGATTGAATCCAGTCCACAATGTCAAAGTCCAACTGAATTTAATTTACAGTGCATTAAGCAGGAAAGAAAGATAATTTGGGAAGTGTGGGATGTTTGCACTTTGCTTACTTTGGCAAGACTCATTTCTGTATAATACATTCCTGACTCCCGTTTTTGCAATCAACATATGTGGGTCTTTTTCAGTGCCAGGAGACCAGCGTGCTTCTTACAAAACAAGGTTACATAATGTTCCTAACACATGTGTGCCAAGGGGAAACCCCCTTTATTCCATGTCCTATAGCCTTTTAAAGCAAGTGTTGGCATTTTTTCCATTCTACTGCATGTGGTTAATTTTTTTAACTTAGTGCAAGTTAAAAAAAAAAAAAAGGCAGCCCAGTGTTTTCAATGAGTGCACCTATCAGAGAACTAGGTGGTGCCCAGCCTGATGCATTTGGGCCCTACACTGAGCCCATTTGGCTCTATTCTTCCCAGGTCAATGGAGATGTTATTAGCTTTATCCTTTGTCCCTCTATTACATGTTCTTGGCATGTCCTCTCTCCCAGAAGGAGGGAAAGAGCTTCACCACTGCTTTTTCATCACAACCCCCGGCATCACCATCTGCTCTGCATGATCTCCAGCCCAATGGGTGCTCTGGATTTACAGCAAACCCAGCCAGTTTTTGCTAAGGCTTGTCAACACATTTCCTCTTTAAATAGCACAAAAATCTACATGGTGGGAGGAAGGGGAGGGGAGTGCACCCTGAATGATTTTGCAAAAGCCTAGATTGCCTGATCTCCTTTCCCTGACCAGTTGGGAGCACTCTGAGAATGATTCCTGCATCCCAGCTGCCTTGTCTGCATGAGGCAGGAGTGTTTAGTGGAGAGGAAGGGAAGGAAGAGGCAACTGTGAACTGTTGAATATTTTCTGAGGATCTTTTTCCAGGCCATGCGTTAATTTCTGGCATTCCAGGTGTCAGCAATACAAGCCACTATGTGGAGTTCTGACCTTCTGGGAGTCCTGTAAGGCATCTCTATCCCTCACCAAATTACATCTTGCTACCAATTTCACAATGTGCATGGAGACTCATCCCCCACCTTTTTTTTTTAATTGGTACCTTGTATGTCCCCCAGCCCGGGTGCCGGCAGATAGAAATTGCTGTGGAACAGCTGCAGCTAAGACATGCACCTGCTGGCTGTACCTTGGCTCACATTTTGTAGGACTTGTGGATGTCAGGAAACTTGGGGAATTTCTCCTGTCTAAACAGTTGTCTTCTTCCTTAGTGAGGTGTAGATCAGGCAACGTGAGGAAGCTGGGGTAGGAAGAACGGAGAGGCAGGGACATGGTACTACAGTTTGGGAGGGCACATGTGTGGTGGGATGCTGTGGGCCTTGTGTGACCTGGACAGGTCTGGCCAATCCTTCTGGGGTGTCATCAAAGTGCGGCTTCCCAGGGAACTAAAGGTTGTGCCTCTTCGCTGCAGCAAGTCCATGATCTTTACTGCAGCTGATCTTTTAATCATTGACACACTGCCCTCCAAATAAATTTTATTTGACCTTGATTGAGGCTTCTGCATGGACAAAATTTACTTGCTCTTGCTCCTCAGACATTCAGTATTGTAAGACCTCTCACACACATCTGGGGATTTTTGTTCTGCTTTCAGAAAATTCCACTGCTCCAAACTCTAGCCATTTTCAGGAAAAGGAGAGTAAGTGAAAATTGGTTATCATTAGATTTTAGTTATTGTTTTCTCTGATCTTGGACCAGTTGCTAACTGACAGTTCTTTATGCTGGTCTCTTTTGAAATGAGGGTTGTAGCTGCCACTCCTTTGCTGCTTAGTGCAAGCAGCAGGAGGTAAGAGGAGGAGGTAGAGATTTAAATCCAAACAAAAACCTTCATGTTGCATTTACAGAGGAATTTCTCCATTTCTTAAAGGGTGACAGCATGCAGTTCTGTGACTTCAAAACACACAGTACCAGAAAGTTGATTACATTTTTGCTGTTACCATATCTGAACTATTGAGTGTTTGATGGACCATGTCTGTCCTAATAATTAAAAAACCCTTTGTCAATGTGTTTCCTTTATAGATCCTAAAGCCAAGTAAATTTCAGAAAAAGCCCCAACATTTTTTCTTTAAAAAGGTAGTTACTGAGCTAGTTCTAGCCCATCCCCTCTTGATTGAGGTTTGTTCGAGTCATGGAGGGTTGGTCTTAAACAAATATCCCAATGCATTTATTACGTCAAAGTCATGTTCACTCCATTGTGTCTAATGCCAAAGGTATTGAGGAAATTCCATCAACAAAATCATTTTTCAGTCTCCCTGCATTCGTTGCCAAGAACAGCATCAGCACAGCTGATAACCAGAACTGCTGTTTTCTGTAATATTCTTTTCAAAGGAAAACCAGAGCAAAACCAGCAGTCACTGAAATATAAATGGAGAAAAAAAAAAGCTTAAAACATCACTTTTGTGGTCCTCAGTTGAATGAGACTTTATGTGGTGTTAGTGGAATTTAGGCCTAAATCGAAACAGATGCTAAAATTTGCTTCTTGAATTAAGACCCTGCCCAGGTTGGGACCTGTTCATCTTTGGTGTAATGAAGCCAATGGAAGGATGTTCAGAACTGCACTGTAAGTGAAAGGCTCATAAGGGTCCAGTGCCCTTCCTAACTAACTTCATGCATGGTTGTTACCCTTACATGATGTAAGACATATCCACCTCCCCCAGATTTCACTTCTCTAGTGGCTATTCCTGTTTTTAATTTGGTCACTTCCATCTGTGCAAAAGAATAAGGTTGCTGGAATGAGATAGATACTGTTTTTTTATATCATCTGGGATTTATCTCTAGGAAAGTGAGGGAGAAGATTTAAAACTCATGAAGTTCAAAGTGAGAATAATTAGAATAGCTTTCACTGCACACCATCTTCAATTACTAAATAAACAGAGGCCCTGTGTGCACAGAAACTGTTCCTTATGCCTAAGGCCAGAGCCTGTTCTCTCAAGCAAACCAGAAGGATTTCAGGTGTTTTTCAAGTCAGACGGTGGAACCAAACTCAACCAAACTTTAAGGGGTTCAAATTCTGCATTCTGATTTTCCATACAGGACATTTCCCTATTTCACAACTTCTTTAAAAGAGAAAATAGGAGGATGTGGCTTTTCATTGCAGAACCTAAACTCCTTTTGAATCGCCCCTCCCACTGCTTATCTTCATTCCTCTACTCATTCTTTCCTATATCATGTGCATGTGATGCAATTGCAGGAACAGCACGTGGCCTCGCAGCCCATGCTCACAGCAGAAATGTTATGGCCCCAGGATTACGGCATTTGTAGAGCTGGAAGAGTTAATGAAGAGTAAATGGCAACAGGCAACTTGAGAGGAGGGAGAGATGTTAAGAATCGAGGCATTGTTTTCTGGATTAATGGTTTGTACACAGAAAAGAAAGTCAAAACTTTTCCTGCTGTAGGCAGTTGGGATTGGTAGAACCTGGTCACACCTTTAGAAAAAAATTCTTAGCAATTTACTCCAAACAATTCCAAGTAAACTGAAACTTTCCAGGTTACTTAGTCTTCCTTCTGATGTACCATTCAGGGAAGACTTAACACTTGTGATTGGAGTTGTAGTGTTTATCATCTGATACTGGAGCTGTAGCAATGAGAAGAGAGAATTGTGCTGGATGGATGGATATGTGTAAGCCTGAGTCCTCCTGCTCTGGAGGACAGTAGGCTGTGACTGACCAAAGCTGAAAGGGGTGAGTGTTATTAAGTGTTAGGAAAGGTTGAGGTGTACCTTGAGTTACACATAGAAAAAGCAGTCTTAACAGTGAATCACTAAAAATGGCTATTCACTGTATTTATTATCCTCTTAAATCCCTTCCCTGACAAAGTTGTTATCCAGTTGGTCCGTACAACGTTAGCTGCTATGCAGAACTGTCTGTGAGAAGAATTCAACCTCAAGAAGAAGAGATGAGTCCAGAGAGAAGAAATCTCACCAGTGAAAATATTTATGCAGATTTCCCAGTAGGAAACAATACATGACAATGTCTTCATGTACTTGTGGATCAGTAGATCTCACTCTCGGTCTCTTTTCTCTCCCACACCCTGCCTTGTCTTTCCCTAGATGACTGCTTCTTCTCAAAGGTACCTAAGGTTATTTCTAAGTGCTTGCATTGTTCATGAAGGTACTTGGAAGTTCAGTTCTGTAGAAACACTGTTTTAACTTCATTTAATAAGAAAATACAACCTGCTGCTTGGCCTACCTTGTATAGTCATAGATTTACATAATACCAACATTGGTCACAAATTCTGTGGAGCCAGATGCACTCTAACAGGTAGATTCTTGCTCCATGTGCTCCTATGTTTACATGAGGCCTAAGAGGAAGAGCTGGGGCACAGGTTTGCTTGGTGTAGAACTATACTGTATGTTGGAGAGGCAGGGGGTCATCAAATTAGATTTTGGCTCCTAGGATCCTCTTTAAGTTTTAGTCTGTATAGATGAGGTCACACCCTGAAAACCCCAAATGTCACCTTGTGCTTATACTATCTAATTCCATCCATTTAAGTGTTTTAGTGAGTTAAGGTCCTTAGTTGCCCACCAAGTCAATACCCCACCAAGACAGTTCAGCCAGTTAGAGACACAAATCTCCTTGCATTATTCTCCACTGACTCAGGTCCTAAATTAAGTATTTCACGTAGGTAACCACATCAAACTGCATGTATTTAAGGCCCTCATATTTTATTAACAGGTAATATTTTGACATCCATTAAAACTTGAATTTGCTGTGAATACTCATTTAAAGATACTTATCAGAGCTCTAGCCTTTGAGCACAAAGTGTTTCTTAGCCTCCCTACCTGTAACCCATCAAATATCTGTTGGTGGTCTGATATGGAGAGACATCCCATTAGGAATATGCCAGATTTGACCACTCTTATCCTGCAATTTATTGTCCAGATACTTTGCAAGTCCTTGGAGGACCTGAAAGCTTTGTTAACCCTCTTGTCCACAAAGCTCGCAGTCTAACCTGCAATTACCTTCCATCATACACAACAAATCCTGTGATTGGTCTGCTTGGAGATTACAGACTCTCAGGAATGATTGGAACAAGAGCATAAAACTGGTAGTAACTTCATGATCAAGGAAACTTTCCATAACCTTGGGGAAGCAGAGTTCAGTTGTGCTGCCATCAAATGTCAAGTTGAATATTACTTTGATTTCTGAAGGCAGTAATTAATTCCAACTCTTAGCTCTACAAAGCTGCCCAGTCCTAGCACCACCCTTGTCATGGGTGCTCTTGTGATCAGTGGCATTTCATGGAAGACGGTTCGAACCAGTAGACATGTTCTTCCAGGAGGGACCATATTTCAGTGTCTGGGGGTGGTTTCAACATCCTGACTGGAGCAGTCCATTCAATACAAAGCCTCAGATCTCAAGGGCAGAGAAGTCAAGGAGAAGATCCTCACTGGCTAGAGCTGTGTTAGGATCCCATCTGTCATCTTCACTTCCTCTGGTGATTTTGTGTATCAGCTGACTCCAGAATAATGTTGTAGTTACATGTAATGCAGGGTGCCAGGAGGGAAGCCCTGTTCAGGGCTATAGGAAATCAAAGGACCTTCTTCAACAGAACTGCAGGAATAACTCAGTAACAGAGAGCCACACATTACTCAGAATGATAAAGGCCAACTTCCTCCATGTCTGCACTTAATATCCATAACTGGTAAACAGTAGAAGTGCTTGTAAACACATAGGAACTTCCTGTAGCATGACTAAAATGAATTACAAAGAATATTTATTTTTGCAAAATGTCAGAGGTTATCATCAGTTCATCCAGCCTCCTTGTATCCCATGAAGGTCTTTGCATTGTGAATTTCCTTTTCAACTCTCTCTCCACCCCATCCATCACCTTAAGCTTATACTTCCTAGGTTATTTTGTTGGTCCAGGACATTAAGTATCTTCATACTGTATTTCATGCTACTCTGTGAAGTGTCACTTAATGAAGGCTAATCCTTTTTTAAAATATATGATCTACCCACTAAATTCAGCTGCTGGATTTATGTCCTACTTTTTTTTATCCTTCACCTGTTTCCCAGCCTTTCACAAAGCTTTTAAGTATTATGAGATCCAGGAAAATGAAACCATTATTTATGGATCAGATTTTTCTATCAACTTCTATCTATGAAGGAAATAATAGTATAGGGTACTACTAAATTGTTGGACTTTTAAAACAATGTTATAACTCACCATCTTTACATGTTAGGATTTTGTTGATTTTTTTAGCCATTGTTTCAGAAGACCACTTCCTTCCTTGACTTTGTTTCTTAAAAACATCCTGATTATGAAGAACTTCAGGAAATGCTTGTATAGTTTTATATGTTCCCTAAATTATTATGCAAAATTAAATGTGCATTGGTAAATATAAATCACTTTCCTTTGGGGGGAGATGAAGTCATAGATAAATAAAAGGGAATAGTCAGATAACATTTCCACAGTAATGAACAATGGTTGTATGTTTGCATAGTTGTAATCAGACAAGAAGATTTCCCTCGTTGAGACACTGCCACCTATGTAAGACAAATTTGCTCAAGTCTGTGCTAAACAGTCTGCTTTGACCAACTGGATGAAGCAGATCCAGAGTGATTAGAGAAGAATAAGAACAAGGACAATGGTCAACTGTTATATCCATCAGTCACGTGCTTTAGAAAAACAGGAGTGAAGAAAACGTGATCTACTGTAGGTTGAGGAGGCTGCATTTTCCCCGAGGGAACCCTTCCCCAAAGCCTAAGCAGTTAAAATGCACATTTTGTTTGCTTCACAGTGGCTACTTACGTGACAGGTCTCAGGGTTAAAACACTGTAATTTGGTCAGGATGCTTCAAAATCTGATGTAAACAGGCTCCTGACAAAAATGTTACACCACTGGAATGGCCAGGAGTCATTGATTTTATGTTTACAGGTTCTCTTCCCCAGATTCAAAACAATCCAGTTTACAGCTACATGGGAGTTGTCATGGAAGCAATTTCAAACTTTGAAAGCCAGTTATATCAATGGCTTAACAGGGACAGATGAGCTAGCTAAGGAGAACTGAGATGCTCATTCCTCATGATAATAATGCCCATTTAATTCCAAATTATTTCTCGAAATATTTGTATAAAACCATTAACCTAAAGGCTAAGTGCCTCTTACTTCAAATCAGTCTCAATTTGTGCTGGAGCTGTCACAGCACCACTATGGATCAGGACTAGCAAGTCCACGAAGACGGAGAAGGTAAAGCAGCAAAACCCTGATTACAGAGCAGCTGAAAACTGTAGCCCAAGTGTCTCTCTTTATCTAATAGGCACGATCCTATTTTCTATTGAATTCCGTAGAAGGTAGCAGCACAAAAGAAAAGGCACCCTAAGATCTGCTGGAACAGCTCTTACCCTGAGGCTGTGTGAAGTGCATGGATTATGAATGGGCTGAAAGAATGGGTGAAATGCATGTGTGAATGGGTTAATGAATGGGTTGAAATGAACGGGTTAAACGTTCGAGCCCTACAGATGTTAAAGAGTGCATAGAATTGAACAAAATCTGAAAAGGTTAAATTTCAGCCTGATATTGTATTTTGCAGATTTAATTCAAAAATGTGAAGGGGATGCTGATTTGGCTGAAGGGCAGTGTAGTTTACCTGAGAGGTAAGACCGCTCTGCCTCTGCGTGTGTGTGTGCACTTTGTACTGGGGGAAAATGGGACAGACAAAATCTGAGCTATACATTGATTTTAAAGCTCTAGCAAGAAGTATGATGATCTTGATCATATAGGGAAAATAGCACATCCAGGAAATTACCAAATGCCTATGCATTCCCATTGGGGCTCTCAGAAACCTGACGACAGTGCAAGAAGGTTTTCCTTGAGTTTCCAACAGGAAAACACAGATATTTTTTATTACGACAAACAGCAAATAGCAAATTTATATGAAACCAATAAACAAGTTTCAGAATCTATCTCAAACATAGCAAGATTACGAGAGAAAAAAGATAAAGCATTTACAGTGAGTTATGTGTCTCAATGGTGCCTTATCAGGTTATGTGGATACCAAAGATCAGACAAGTGCCAGTTAAGAGAGTAATAAAATCTGTACAATATTAGGCTTTAGCAATATTGACACTTACAGGGAAGCAGAAGGTAGGTTATGTTAAATAAATCTTAATAAATCCCATTAAAGTAAGCACTGTTTGCTTGCTATAAAATCAAATCACTGACACAGCTGTCCATGCAGAATATTATCCACATGGTTTCAGATAAAGAAGACTTGTATCTTCATCCTTTGGTTTTCCTTGACGAATGGTCAGAGTCCCTCTTCAGCAATTTGTCTTTTGTCAACACCTTCTGAACCATGGCAGTTTATAAGCAACACAGCTGACAAGTTTTGCTGCTGGGACTTCAACAGAAAAACTAAACCAGATATCCAAAACCCAGGTAGATTTAAAATGAGTTCTTTGATGTGGTAAAAGGGCAAAAAGTAATTTTTTTCTCAGTTTTCAGTTTATGTGTTATAGTATTATAGTATATCAGTTTCAATTTATTTAACTGCCCTCAAAGGCAAGCACACAAACAGATAGAAATGTTACTCTTAGTATTAAATATAGTTATTGTATTTTATATAAATATTTCCCCATAACATAAAACATAACCAAAAAATTAATATATGTTAGAGCTACTAAAAGGGGCTCTAACTTGCATTAATTATAATTGCATTATAGTACTTACATTAATTATAATAATTAAAAATGCTTCAGCAAGGTAAAAATACCAGCTTAGAGTCACAAAAATACATCCCTTTTTGTTGCTCTGAAGTGGTATTTTTACCTTGTTGAATTTTTTTTTTTAAATTCAAAATGTAATTCTCTTTAACATAGCTTCAATGGCATTTTCATTAATGTTTTCCAGATTAGCTCAGTTCATGGTAGTTGGGTGATTTTGCCTTTAGTATTCTTTGTTTACTGAGCAGTTTGGGTTAAAATTATAGCATACTAATACTAAATAACACATTTCCTCCAAATTTCTACTAGATCTTCTGAAATGGTAACTGGTAAAAAGCAGAATACCATTATGACTCCCAACATGAAAAATAAATGGTTTATATCTTAAAAATACATTCTTTTAACTTAACAAGGTAATAGAATAACTTTTCATGTTGGAAAAATGAGTAACTCGTTATCTGATAGTCCAGGCACAGCAGAGTGAGCAATAAAGCTTAAGTGGTGTTCTGTAGCTTCCCTTAGTTAGGAGGAAGCAACCTGATGTGTGGACATCATCTTTGAACATATCATCCAAAAAAGTACAAATGTTTCAAGTTAATATTTGTATTGTGCCTTGATTTGTTTAAATCTCCCTAACATGCATACAATGGAATGCATAGAACTTGTGTGGGTTAACCTGTAGGTCTGTCCTACACACGCTGGAAAGAACTAGACTTGGTAGCTATGGGGATCATATGGATTGCCATGGAAACCAGAGGATAAGTCAGAGAGGATCTATATAAAACACTCAATGTTTGCTGCAGTGTCTCATCAGAGAGCTAACTCTCCAGCTGCTGGCTGCAACAAGATAAGGAAGAGCTCAAGTCATAAAATAAATCAGAACTGGATTTCAGTCACTTTGGAAGTGAAAGTGTTTAGTTTTGTTTGGCTTATTGCACTGAGAACTCCAGAGGCAAAACAAACAAACAAAAACGACCCAGAATCAAAAGTCAGAAATAAACACTCATGGCTATGGTGTAGGTTAAGACAGAAATAAACAAACTACAAACAAACACAACCCCCAAACAAATCCCCAAGTGCTGTCAAGTGCACTCAATGAATGCCATTGATGTGAAGACATCCAGCAAAATTTCTGATTTTCAGTCATTGTCCAGAAAGAAAGAAAGATTGGTTTACCTTGTGTAGGTGTTTTCTCACTGCACATGAAATCAGAAATGTCTTGTCTTGCTGCTCGTCTCTGGACAAAAATTACTGAAGGGAAGTGACAATTTAGAGAGTGATTTTGAGTATCTTCTAACATTATAAATGTACATAATTCCTTCTTGTCCTAAAACATCATGTTCATAGTTTTTCTGTGTAATAAGAAATTGAGACAGTTCCTTGTGCAAAATCTCTGTATGAAGAGAAAACCAAATTTGTGCATAAATGCACTTGTACACATACATAAGTGAATGTTTTTTCACTGGTCTTTGACTTGTGTGATCTTCTAAATCTTCCCATTTTTTTTTCTATAAAATACATGTATTTTAGCATGTGACTGCTTTTTTCTTGAGTCTCTGTTACTCAAAAGGAGTAAGGGCTATGAAGTATTTCATTAAAATAAGTTAAAAGAGGATACCTTATTTAGCCAAAGATTCAGAGGGTGTTATGACATTTCTTTGTATACAAAGAAAAGATTTGAATTGGAGTTGGAGTGATATGGGTGTGATTCAGCAAAGCTGATGTACACAGAAAAACCTACATCTTTTCTGTATCCTTTGCTCAGTTCCTCATTATAAGATGTCTTTAAAGAGATAGGCTCTGTTTAGGCTTGTTGTGTTTTCTTGATTTATGACTTCCAGGTGAGTTTCCTCTAGGAAAGCAGTATTTCAGATTTGTGCTTTTAATGGGATATCCATTCAAGAAGCAAGGTAAATGCTTTCAGGAAATAAAATAACAGTAGAGCACAGTGACATTTGAAATTTACGCCATCTCCCTCATGCAGCAGTAGTGACAAGCAGACATCTGCTCCAACATTTCCATGAGGTCTTCAGCCTACATAGCACTCTGTTTTATTGACAGCTCCATACTGACTTTAGAGCTTTATCCTGCTATCACTGCATTGAATGGAAAGTTGGGATTTTCATGTGATCTTTCAACATCAGCTATGTTTGCTTTAAGACAGGCACCAGAGGACTCTGAGGCTTGTCATGAAATAGTGATGCCAAGCCTGATTTTAAGCATATTGTCTCTTTGACATGAGGAAATTTTATGCAAGTGGAAGCTATTCCCTGTTTTCTAGACAGATTTTTGATAGGTTGACTGTGCTCTGATTGATTTGTCTTGTTTTTAATGCATAGTAGCATTACCTGTAGCAAACTGGCTAGCCTCTACAAATCAGTTTCTACATGTTCTTGGAAAGGTATCAAATCCAGAAAGAAGTTTAATTAACCTTTGCGGTCAAGCTGATAAAGCACAAAACTTATTTGCAGCAGTTACACTGGCTAAATACAGATGGTTAATCTTGATGAGGACATCAGCCGTCAATATGTCCCTTAAGCTTTTACTTCCCTCTGAATATCATTTTGGCTGTGATATCTCCCCTGCTATGACATTTTAGATAGATGGAAATTCCTGACGGGTTCCTTAGGCATGCAGTTTGAATCTCTGCATATTTCTTCCCAAGGAATGAGTAATTATCTGATGTGCTGCTCTGGCCTCATTTTGCCGTTGGAAGGATGATGGTGCTGGCATACATGTACTGGTGAATTCTCTTAGGAATCTTTTGGATGAAAGGCATCATCCAAATGTAAATTTTAACTTTTAGCAATATCACTTGTAACTTTGAATTAGGAACTACACGAGCAGATGTTTGAATAGCCTGGCTAATTCTCTTTGAAATGCGGGGCATAACCTAACACAGTTGCAGGCCTGATTTGAGTCTAGAACAATAGAAATTCAGGGAGCCCGGGATTTAAAAGCAAGGAACACTGGAAAAGACAGGCAAAGTCTGTAAGTGTCTGCATCTACTACCTTCTTTTTTTTAGGAAAAAAAAAAAAAGAAGGGACATCATGAAAAAAATTGTTGTCTTCTTTCAAAGCCTATCACATTCCCAAGGAGACTTTCCATTACCTTCATCAGTTTTGTTTATGGTTTTAAATTTTCCATATTCCTCCACCGCTTTCTTGGTAACATGGCTTCCAGCAGGCCACATTTCCATCAGCTCCAGGTGATGCTGCTGCTCACCAAATTCACTCATTTTGCACCACTGACAACAGGATGCTGCTTCCTCCGCCACATGTTTGAAAAGACCTGATTTGTGCTAGAGTTGGGTCTTCTTACTATATTCTTTAAGGATGTATACACTGATTTATGAACACAAGACTCTAAACAATCTTTGTGCCAGAACTGTTCAGTCCCATTTTGGAAGTAGATTAGAACCTGACCTCAATGCCCAGCCTTTTTTGCAATTGTCAAAGAATGAAGATCACTTAGGAGTTGTCTCTGCTGATTGTCAGAGCTGGTTTGTTTTGTCTTCTATCAGCCACCCTCCCACCTTTACGTCAGGTCCTGTGTCCTGTATTCTGTATCCTGTATCTGTCCTGTATCCTGCACTGAAATGCACATCCATGCATTTTTAAAGTCAGCACCAAAGATTCCTGCCAAAGGCCAGGCAATGCCAAAGCGGCCTCTCCTTGATATGTCATATCCATTTCTGTGAGGAACATCTCTGCAGGCGCTTGATTCTCCTCCAGACATCTCTCCACTCCATATAGAACAGGAGAGATGGTATGCTGAGAGGTCAGGAACAAGGAATTGTGCAATTCCTGTCCACCGGCTTTCTGTGTTAAGTTGTGCACGTGAGCTGACTCCAACCACACAGACAGTGGCTGGAAAGTCAGCAGCAGATGGGTCAGTCTGGTACCCAGAGGTGACCAAATCTCCCATCACGGTCAGGCTGCCCTGCTGTGTGGGGTCAAGTAAAAAACCTCAGGGTTGAGATGAAAGGCAGATAGGGGCCCAAGGCCAACATTAAGGACAGCGTAATTGCCACTACAGCTGCAGCTTTACTGACATAGCAGAACTATGCAGAACTGTAAGAGCACACGTACACAGATTCTTCACTGAATGCTTTCAGTGGGTCACCCCACTATTTGCAGTGATTAGGCTTTAGGCAAAGCAACAAGGTGCTGTCTTCCTCCAGAAGAGTTTTCCCAAGTAATAACCTGTACTGTTGACATAGAGAAAAAAAATTCTGGTTTTTCACTTCCCTTAATCTTGCTAATTTGTAATGTTAGACAGCTAGGGTACAAATGAACCAGAATGAGAATGAAAACTACTGTAATAAAAGTATCTGCTATCTAACCTGCATCATTCTCTGCATTTCCAGCACAGACACCTCCCCAGTAATAAATAACACTATCTCACATTCATCCAGGGCCTTGCATGTGCTGTGACTTCACAATCTGTTTTAGGAATCCAGTGTGGACAGGTGATTTCCATTTTTAGGCAAGGCAGAGCACAGAGAAACACTGCAGAACAGAGGATAATTGTTGTATTCGATTTTGTTAAAAATTTAAAGCAAGATTTCTAGCCATGAAAATTCCTCCAAGCTGTAACCAGACCACCACAGGATTAGTGGATCTTCTCCTTTACTGAGTTTACCTCTGATCATCAATTTTTATCTGTACAATTGTTCCTTCAGGAAAAGGCCATCTACTAGGTATATGTATGATGGATGGGAAACAATGGTCTATGGTGGGATAAAATCAGGTGGATGAATCACCTACTGAATTGTTTATACCACACATGAAGGGCCTCTTAAATGTGCCACTCAAATGCAAAATGGCCAAGATTGTGCTACAAGACTGTATCTAGCAAAAGTAAGTACAGGAAGCACCAATGTTGTACTCACTTACTGGCATTGGAAACTAAAGAAGGAAAATATCAGAAATCTTTGCTAAATTCAAGTCTTGCTCTCAAGTCACTGTACCTGCAGAATCTCTTCAAAAACCTTGTGGGTTTAAAGTTATCATAGTGGCTCAGGTTTAAAACACAGTGAGAAGTGGAGTGTTTCCACTGATTTTATTGATGTTTTTATCAAGATGACCACCATGCCTAAGATTTTGCTGTATGTTTCATTGGAACAAATGAGAAAGTATGTGATTTTGTGTGCACATTGCTGGTTTTTCAGCAGATATGAACTAGTGGTCATTTCTGTCTTGTTTGTCTGATTTTTGTTAGTTTAGAAGTCAAAACTCCTCGTATTTTTAGCTGCTGCTTTAGTAGAAAAAACAAACCAGCTACGTGGCAAATCGCTCCAAGACTTTGCAGTAATGTTCCAAATTTTTTAAGTACCACTGACACAGTAAAAGTATACTTAGGAATGTAGAGATAATCTTGAAGATAACAGGTATTACCCCACTATATTAAGTAATTAAACCTTAGAGACCCTAGAAGAAAAAAGAGCAATATGGTCAAAACTACCTTCTAAAGACCTTTTCCTAATCTCTATTACTGGCATTCATTTTGACCAACACACACTGCCCTGTAATCTCTGTGAATATTTACTGAGACCTTGCTGCTGGTTCACTGTTTTTACCTAGACAACAAGATTCATGGAAACATTGACATAATCTAATCACAGATGAGATACTGTAAACGAGCTTTACGTGACTGTACCGGAGTGGCTCAACAGGTTTTGATACGTGTCTGGTACACCTCTGAGTGCTTTATGGGGACATCCCATTAGATTTACATCCACAAGGGCAATCTTTTACTGGTTTGAGAACTTCTTACAACAACCAGTTCCTACTTCACCTCAGCAAATTGCTCCTATAATTGTTTTATTTATCTATCTATCTATCTATTTATCTATCTATCTATCTATCTATCTATCTACCTACCTACCTACCTACCTACCTACCTATCTATCTATCTATCTATCTATTTATTGGCCTTAATTTGGAAGATCCTTTATTGTTTGGGGGTTTTTGTTTATTTGTTTTTATTTCTCAAATAAAAGTAACTGGATGCAACCTCACTTGCAACCATGCTGATCTGTTTTCAGGTTCTGGCTTGTGTTTGGCCCAAGGGTGATACATTTGTATATCCCAGTTCCTCAGACCTTTAGTTCCTTGAGCGGCACCTTCTCCAAAACCAGTTACTGTGCATTGACTTCAGTGAACTGATTGTACTTGGCTCCTTTGTTGGCCACACAGCTACTTATTGATCAGTGCCTTTAATATGTTACCAAACCAGAAGGAGCCAACAGCTGCACTCTCTACATTTATACATAGATTGACCTGCTGGCTGTGCATCAGGAAGGTGGAAAGGAATTCAAACAGACAAGTTTTTTCTTAAGTTAGTGAATGCTGCAGTATTATTTGTGTTAGAGGAGATTCTCTTTTCTGTCAGTCAATTTTAATCAATGTTTCTCAAGTCCTAAATGAAATCCAGGAGTCTGAAACATGCTCGGAGAAGGTGCTGCCCTGGGAAAATTGCTGTTTGAGGAAGCAGCAGTTTAAGTCCCTTTGGAGATAATCTCAAAAGTATGATAAAGATTTTATTCAATTAGTCAAAAATATAAGGAGCTATGAATATGTCCACAAACACTGAGGAAGCTTGAGTTTACCTATTTTGAAAATAATATTTTACTGTAAATGGTTAATCATCAGAAAAAAACGAGGTAATTCCGTATAAATTATCTCTGTTTCAGCTCATTCCAGTTTCTTGGATTATATAGAAACATGACAGAAGTCTAATGAGACTGTATAATCTTTGAGAGGGTCTGGCAGTACTACACTCTGTACAGAACCTCTTTTCCATGAGGCCTGAGACCACAACTTCTATGATAAAGTTCATCCAGCTTCCTTTCAGTACAATGCTATAAATCATTTGTGTGAATAATACTCTGAGAGAGCTTGTTTCTGTCCAGGCATTGCAAAAGGAAGCATAAGCATCTGATACAAACACTTGCAGGTATCAAACAGGGCGTAAAATGAAGTCCACTTTTTTTCCTTTGCCTAATTAATTACATTCTAGAAATATTAGCCCTCTCCATAATCTGTTATCACTGTTGCAGATCTTTTGGGAAGTGCTCCTTTACGTCATACCCTTTTCATTCAATATTGTTAACGTAAAAATACACAAGACAATGCAGAGAGCTTTGTTATGGTTACTAAAGATAAAGATCTACACATTCACCCCCTGCTTTTTTTTTTAAGGTACCTTTAGCCTCATGGTTTTGTTGCTCCACGCATGGGTACAGTGTCTCTTGGTACTTGGGAGTCAAGGGGGTAAACACTGTGCCAAAGGGAAAAGAGTCTCTGTGCATGACAACCTTTAAATGTCATGCACAGCCAGAGAAGCAAGGGAGAAACTGTATTTCCCATCTTCTCTTTGAGCTCAATGGATCACCAGGTCTGAATATGGCTCATCTGGTTTCCAACAGCACAGAGGAATTGGTAAAGCTGCATACTAAATCGCTCCAGTACGAAGAATTTTTGATCAATATCTGAAACTCTATAATGCATGTATGACTTCATCACACAGAATCTGAAACAGAAACTACACTGGTGGTGTGGTGCACAACAAATTTTCAGAATTTTCTTTGATTATGTGAAATACGTTCACCCAATAAAAAGTAAATATTAAAGATACAATACAGAAAAATCCAGTACCTAGCTCAAGGGTTGTACAGTGAAGGAGTAAAGATATACAGATGGTGACTGCCAAGTGAACTTTGCTGTAATATCTACATAGGTGAAAATTCATTATTCATAAATATGTAAAATAATTTCCCTTTTTTGTAAATAATCCGTTTATCTGGCTTGCGGGCCTGTTCCTGTGGAGAAATACCCATCTCTTCACTTAAGAAAACTAGTGGGCCATATTCTCCTGTGGCATGGTTTGTCTTTCCTGCATTAGTACAGTCCGTAGTGTAACCATGATTATAGCAGGATGGAGGCACTGCATTCTACTGTGAGTGGCTCCCTTTATATAAACACCTTATTAAACACCATGAACACACCACATGTACAACACTCACATTGTAACCATGCTACATTTTCTGTTCAGGTAAAAGCATGTGACTTCTATGTACAGACAAAGCAAACGTGAAGCAAAACCAACCAATCAAACCCATGTAAAAAACATATATGTAAAATAAGCAAGGTTATGAGGAGAAAACTAACATGTTGCACGAGCTGTGGAATGAGAATACCTGGCTTCTCTGCTAGATAGCAAGTGATGAGCTTATAGATCAACATTAGCCTTTCTTTTAATAGCAACTGTTTTCCTTTTGCTTCACGGATTTGCAAGAATCTGGGGCCTGTGGGGTCACATACCTGTCAGATTCCATGGAAATCACCCACCAGCCACAGGTGTTGTCTGGGAACAGCAGATGGATAGGTGAACAGATCTGTGGTACATCACTGGATAACCTTAACTGCAACCTAAAAAGCTGACCTGAAGCAATAAGGAAAAAAAAAATTATTCAATACAGTAGATAGTTGGAAGCAGTGGGGTTTTATACTCACTTAAATGCAGATTTGTTCAGTATTCTGCTTTTCTGTTCCTCCTTCTGTTCCCAAGCCCAGCACATAAGTATATGAAATGGAGCACCACAACCTGGGGTAGGAAAAGACCTTAAGAAGTAGAGAAGCAAAAATGCCCATAGTGCAGCTGAATCTCCAGAAAGGCCCTGTGGCTTTCAGCAATCTGTATTTTCCAGCAGGTTCTGCAGCAAGGCAGGAATGGCTGCTGCTGAGCAGTGAGGTGTGGTGCTGAAGCTTTCTCAGCAAGCCTAAGGCTCTCATACAGAGCAGCAGGGGTAGGAGCAGGGAAGCAAGATAGCAATGGAAGGTTTTTGCTTTGCCTGCGCAAGAGGGAACCTCAAGCTTTCCTCCGACATCAGCTCTTTGTACACTCCTGGACAGTGAATTTCACTGACTTATACAAAGAGTCCTTTTACCTGGAAAATGACCACGTGAGCTTCCCCATCCCTGCAGGGTCAATTGCCTTGTTGCACAAAGGAATGGTTCAAAAACCCTTCCTGGAGAAAGAAGGAATGAGACTCCTCAGCAAAGGATGCCCGCAGTCAGCTCTGTGCCATTAACTTTGTGCACCTGGTGGGTGCATCTGTTCCAAACTCTTCTTGATTCCAGACAGGACTTTGACTCACAGCAACAGTGATTAACTCCTACATCTTGTCTGTAATATGACGTCTCCCTCCCAGCACCCACTTCAGTCTCGTGTGACACAGAAACAAACATGACCCACCAATGAGACACACTCTTTTCATCCCTTCTTCAACAAATACCTTCCATTCCTCATTTGTTTTGGAGATGTAGAAGGCAAAGCATCTTCCATGTCAGAACTGCAAGTTGATGTCACTTCATGTTCTGCCATCTGGGACTGTTTCAACTGAAAATCAATTCAAAGTATTTAAGCTGTTTAAATAAAAGCTACAGCTTTTTCCTGCCAATGCTTCGTATCTCTAATTCAGAGTACAGAAGTAATATTCTTTTAAAAGTCTGCTGTCATTCTCTTGATTTGGGATTTTGACTCAGAAGAATTGTAGCAGGTCTCAAGGAAGAAGCTCTGCAGAAGTGCTGAAGATATTGCCTAAGGACATGTATTGCTGGGAGTTAGATCACAATTAATAGAAAGGGAGGAATGAGTTTTTCTGGTCAATACATAACAGCCTTTCTAGTAAGATAAAAGATTTTGTGCAATTGCCAAGTGACTTTTTTTCTATGTCTGTGTGAACATTTTGAACATTACAAGCAGTCACTTTGCTAACATTAGGAATGCATCTCCCTGGGAACTGGTGGTCACTGCTGACACAGCAATACAAGTTTTCCTTGGACTTCCATCCAGTGACAACAGGAAGGAAATGACTACATGGACAGCATGGCTCTGTTTCTCAGGTCATCTAAGTCCAAAAATTATATCAAAAAGGAGGACTGCAGGGAAAGGATCAGCACATAGACTGATTGAATGTGACAGTAGCAGGCCTATATTTTCTTTCAGGTGTAGGTACTCATTATGTAATAACTTTAATATTGTTCACAGCTTTACTACTTTGCTGTCTGTTTTCCAATGCCTGTTTAGATAACTAAACTAGGAATATGTGCCTACAGCTGAAACCAGAACTGAAATACTTCAAATTGGTATATACTATATATACACCTAGTTAGAGATTTAAGATCTCCAAGTACTGAAAATATGTAATTCCATCAGTCCAGTGACAGCAGTGTAACTGTTAATGCAGATGAAGAACAAAAGGAAAGTGTTTGACCATATTGATCAAAAGAAAAAAAAGTTGGAAATGCAAAGAAGACTTTCGTTCTTAAGCTACCACATGATGTTTTTAAAATAGTAGCCTATTCCCAGAAGGCCAGAGTAACTTACTGAAATGATCTCCAAGAGTGCCTTTTTCACATAGCAACTTTTGAGCAGGAGCAGGACTACTTGGGAGCAGGACTCCCCCAGCCAGTTCTCTGGCACTGATGGACTTCTTCAAAGGGTTTTGGGTTCACATGAAAACAATATACTTTACTATTTGTTTTAAAATGGTCAGAGTTTGTTTCTGGATTGGAATTCTTGATCCCAAACTTGACAAAAACCAGACTGAAGTAGTATATGTTAAACTTTCCAAGTTAAACATTTTACCTGCACACACACTATAACAATTATCACGAAAGCCCACGTATGTTAAAGTGCATGCTAAAGGTCACAGTGTCAGTACATATTGAAAATTGGGGAGATCAGGAATGCTTGACTTTAACAAAAATCAGAGATGATCAACATGGGAGATGTGGAGTAAAAGCTACATGTTTAAATTGGACTTTCAAACTATTCAGACTGTTTAAAGTCAATGATACAGAAATACATGCATGCAATGTTAATGACAGGTGAGTTAAAGAGCAATTTTAAAAATCAGTGTCATGTTTCAATACAACCACAATATTTATTACAGTGTAATAGGAACCATTTAAAGCATTTCTCATACTCTAGAATCTTTCAGTAATAACATCATATCACAAACCTTTTCCTTCTCATATTCAAAGTTTTTTGCTTAAGAGATGCAAGAATAGCAGGTATTGGAAAGGAAGAGTTATTTGATTAGTTGTGTTGCAGGTGTTTGTATTGGTTCTCTATTTTATTGGTTAACATTATAACCACACAACTTATAGTACTAATATCACTAGAAACATAACATCAAATATTAACTTTGTGAGTGTCTTGAAAAATACTGCTTGACTTAAAAGGATGTTTGATCCTAAAATATCTTTGCTGTGCAATTTATAAAGATTTCAATCTTACCACATAAACGTACTGCAAGATTAATTTCTTGTATTATTCCTTGAAAGGCAGCCATGTGACTGTTCTGATATTAAGCTAAATCACAATATACTTATTTTATTCTCACGTTCAAGGTTCACACCTTCTTTTGTCTGCTCAAGCAATTGTGCAGCTTTTAGCAAGGCCTCTCAAACACTTACTGGTTTCTGTTTGCACAGCTCTATGGTAATTAGAGCTAGAAGTTTAATACAGTGAATAAATACCTCTCCATGACCAGCTTCCACATATACTGATATATTAGAGAAGTTGCGCGTTCATATTTTGGATGTGCATGTCTTCAACATTGCATGAGAATTTATTCTTCTCAGAACTGTGTTAGGATCTTCAGTGAGGACACCAAAGGGGGTCTTTTTGGGCTCATGTCATATGGAAAAGCAATTTAGTCCTGATTTGGACGGATGTGTGTGTGCAGAGTAAATGGATAGAAACGCAAAGCAACCACATTGCAGAAGGCTCTTTTTACCTAACTTTGGGGATCTGAAGTTTGGGCATATAAGACTTCATAAATACCTCACTTGCTCTGTCCAACTCACCCCAAGAGAGTGAAATCATTTTCTAGAGCTGCCCATCTTCCTCTCTGAACTAATGGAGATCTATATGGCCAGAAAACTGTCTTCAGGTGGCTCAGGTTAAGGGAAAGGAGTCTTCCTAAATATGACAGCACATATCCCTAGAGATTTTATCTGATGTAAAAAATAAAACAGATATTTTCATAAATCATGCAGCAGCCTGGATTATTTTAGATTCATTTGACACAGGTTTTGTGGTACGTCTGCACTTTGCTGCTGCTGGAGTGACAGCAGGGTAGGCATGCCTTTAGGGAACCGCGTCACTTTATCCAGTGATTCATGCAAGGCGTTGAGAGCCCTGATGTCTCGACAATGAATGTGCTGCTTGTAGGCTGGGTACCACTGGGCGTGCTCTGCTGGGTCCTACTTCAATGTACTACTTGTTTTCTCATTTATAATGTTCTTTCTAAGTAATAAGAACAACTGAAAATAAAGCCATGAACAACCTAGCCACTACATAATGAAAATCATCATGTTCAAGGCTCTTTCTTGAAATTCTCAGATTTAACAAAAAAAAAGGCCTCTGGTTTCTGCACATCAGTAATATTTTCTTATGTAAGTGATACAGTTTAAAAGGCAGCATCAAATCTTAAAGTCCTTGTTCCTTTCCTTAGGCACTATGTAGAAAGAGTTAGAAACTATCCCTGTTTATCTGGCATTTATCTCAAACATGTGTGAACTACCAAAAGTAAAAAGAAGCTATTTGTAGAGAACAAATATCTTTCCTTATCTACTTTTTCTTCAGGCCACTGAATCTTAACTGGCAAACAGAAATGGTTTTGTGGCTCAGTGACTTATCAGTCTTCATCAGAAACATTTATTTACAAGCTGTTTCTCAAAGTTGACTGTATTATACAGTAAATTCAAATGTTTTATAAGCTAAGAGTCAGCACTTAAGCAAACTGATAAAACATCATTTACATGAACAGTAGCACATCTATGCTTTTGACCCAACATGTTTACTTACAGATGAAGTATTAGTCTCAGTCTAGAGGTTTAGTTCACTAGAGTACAGAATTATTTCTGAGATTGACAAAGCTAACTCAGTCTAGCCCCTGGATAAAATACTGGGATCCCCTTGGTTTATTAGAGGTACAGACAGAGGTTTATACAGAGCATGCTGCACCTTCATCCCTCCTCACTCCTCATCCTGACGTTCCCCAGAATTACCAACCCCTGCTGCAAGCTCGTCACCCCTGTGTCTCTACTGCTCATTTGGATTTTCTTCAAGTCCATGTGTTTTCCTCTCTTTGGAAAGTCACTGAAGCTCCTTTACATAGGTCAGCTGTGCCAGCTATATCCACAGTATGGTGAGATACTCCTTTTTGCTGTTTGTTGTGACGTTTCTTGCACTTTCCTTGGAAGGCACTAACTGGCCTGTTGGTGCCAAAGACAATACAGGATCTGCAGGCTTGGCTGCCGGAATTAGTATGACGCACCTCTTTGTAATTGTGTTCTTAATGTTCCCCTACCATAACTGCTTCACAGCAATTCCCAAAAAACCATAAAAAGTTTCCTGGACTGCCAGCACTTGAGAAAACTATGTGGAGTCCGTCAACACCAATTCCTCTTATTCCAAGAGGAAGGGTTATTTTGTACCCTAGAGAAACGAACTGTGCAGAGAGGGAAGAAGACCCTGGGAGGTCACAGTGTAGGTAGGAGAGACAGGCAATTCCAGTCTGTAGAAGACTGAATCCCTTTGAAGAAGGACATCTCTCTCTGTGCGCTCTGAAGTTGACTTTGGATTCAGTTTAGGGTTCCTTTCTCCTTGAGAGACTAGCAGTTTTCTTTAAATCTGAACAATGTCTAATTTGGAGAGCTAAATGATAAAAATTGTTCCCTTTCATAATCTATTGCTTTAAAACTATGCAGATCAAAGCCATATAGACTAAAATTAATGTAGTATGCAAACTGACATGCAGGACCTTTGTGCATGGAGTTTATTACAAACACAGATCCAAGACTACCAAAACATTGCCATTAAAAAGAAAAAAATAATGAGAAAATGAATATCCATCTTGAAAAATTAATCTGACAAAAAACTTCCAATCCATTGAAATCTTCATATTTTTTTGAAATGTCAGTAGGAAAGTTTATTTATATTTCTCCTTTCTCCCCCCTATATTTACCTTAAATTCCACCTTCCTACTGTTTCTTCAGGGATGCTTATATTCCCAAGTTCCAGCATAGATAGTTGGTCTCTTTTTGCCTATCTAGACATAGTCCAGTAGTATTTTAACATGCTTTCCAGTTTATCTGCATGGCCTTGTGAGCACATTTGATGGCAGAAGTGGATGGCAGAGTTACTCCCCTACTTGTCTCAGTGTTACAGACTTTCTCTTTAGTCAAGACAACTTCTAAGACAGATGTAATATTTACTAGATCTAGTTCGTCTCTTCCTCTTACAGTCATGGTTAAAACTTGCCTTAATAGTCACACAAACACAAAATTAGAACCAGGAAAGAGGTTGTACTTGCCTCTTACATAGTTTCTCCATCAGCAGCAAACCCTGACAAAACCTCTCAGTGGAGAGTTAAACTTTGACATGGAGTATATCTCCATGAAACATTTAAAGTTAGGGAGTTAATGGATCATATCCTCCATTAGCTAAAAATCAAGGTGAGCCTAGTGAAAGTGAGGGTTGCTGACAGCAATTGCAGATATATCCTGTTCAGATGCCTCCTTCAAGGCATGCCCATTTTGTCTACCTTTAAGACAGGAATGAGGTAGCGAGGCCATACAAGCCTGGAAGGACCTCAAGGATTCCTATGTACCAAATAACTATTTCACTATGGCAAAAAAAATAAAGTCAGAGGACAACTGGATAAAGGCTCTAGAATTGCATCCACATAGGCATGCTGGATATTAACTCCTGTTTTATATACCTGTCTTTCTTTTTAATTCTCTCATGTAATTTTTGCCATTTTCATTCATTGAACTTATTTTCAGCTTAGTAACTTGCATGTGTTGCCCACTTAAATGAACTTGCGGGTAAATAAAAGGCTGAGAGGAATAATGTAATATTGCTATTTAATAAGTGAGTCACACTTACCTGAAATACAGAAGCAGGGACGCATCAGGGATGTATAAGTCAGTAAGGCAAATACAATCTTGGGCTTCACTACATTAAGAAGATAAATGGCATTAGTCACCTCCTACCAGAAACTCATTTCACTATTAGCTTTCCAAATTTTTTGATAAGTAGACAGTTCTTTTTTTGGAAAACCAGACTAAGTCTTTCACTTACCTTTCTCAATACTTCTTTTTTAGGAAAAAACCTTCCTCACAAAGGCCAGAGCTTATAAAAAATTCAAAATAGGGAAAATAGAAGGAAACATGATCAGTTTTAAGAAGCCAAGTGTGTAGAGGGGCTTGCGGCTCATTCTTTGTAAACTTCAGAATTTTGAAGCTGCTCTGGGAAGAGAAATACACAATCCATGTACTACAGGCTTTGGTCTTTTCTTTCAATTCAGATCAGTTTTGAAACAGCTTTCTTAATTTTTTGAGCTGCCTCTGAATTTGTCTATTTGTCCTCAGTTAGCTGTTCCCCAGAATACTTTAGTCCTTGCCTATGCTCCTAAAGCAGAAAGACCAACAACTCTTGGCTATTTCCCCATTTGCCCTTTCCCACCTCTGAACATCACAGGCAGTCAGACTGTACGCTCCACTACTGTGCTAATGACAAGGGAGCTCTGTTTCTAAAAAGCAGGACACCTGATCTGGAAATATCTCCTGGAACACTAAGAAGTTTACTGGAGCTTGAGAAGAGAATTGAAGGAGATAGAGAAGAACATCGCCTATGCTGAAGTTGCAGAGTTGAAATAGTCCCCAAAATAGCTGAAATGAAAACAAATAAATTGTATGATTTCCCCTTTTGTTGTGAATGAAACACAACTAGAGGCTTCCTTCTTGGCTTCTGAAGGATGTAGTGAGGAGTTCTTTACAAATGCACAGCTTTACAGAACCAGGAAAAGGCTCTGGAATCCCCATGTCAGTGTACAGGAAAACTTACACTGCTGGTACAGCAACCCAGCACCCCCTCCCTGCCACCCCCAGGAACACTGGACAAAGACCAATAACTCATGTGGTATAATACAGCGTGTCACATTACTTGACAAATCTGCCAGAAGAACCGAGTCTTGCGTAGCACTTTGATAAATCATTCATGAACAGATTTTCTTTCACCTTTGCATGTGGATTAAGGAGAGGAAAGGGGAGAATGTAGATGTCATACCAGGAACAACACAAATAAAAATAGTATTGCATGAAAATCTAAAATTCCCCAGCCCACTTTTCAATTTCTCCAGGGAAATACGTGCATTTGAGAAGGTGTGTCTGTTTGCTGCCTTTTCCATCTGACATGCAGACAGAAATGCTTGCATCCTGCCCACTCTCCATCAAAAATCTTACTGAGGAAATAGATCCTCTTTACCTACAGGCATTCAAGCCTAAATTCCAGACAGAGATTAATATCTTTTCCTGTACACTATGAGGAAGACAGAGCAGTCTCTTTTTCCTGAAAATGTTGGTCAATGTGACTTAACTTGCAGGAAGTAACAAGTTAAAGGGGGGTGTTTCTTGTACAAGGCTAAAGACTGACAGGAGATCACCTATGGGATTGAGCTGTGAGCATGTGACAAAGACAAAATACTGTCTGGATGGCTGTGGAGAACCCCAGCAAGGAAGGGAGACCCCAGCTTGCAGGGAGACAAGGAGGGCTGATGCAGGACCTTTGTGTACAGCACTGTGTTGTTCAGGTTTTTGCTTGTCATGGTAGTTATGTTCATGGATTTCCCTGAGAAAAGCTGCCTGGGAGATCAGCAGAGGCTGCAAGAACCTCTATGCTGTTCCTACTGTTCCCTACCTACCACAAGTATCAAGACTTGACAAAATAAAGACCAAACTTCTGTGCAAAGGTCCCAACCTCGTGACCCAAAGAGAAAACTGCAGAACTTACTGAATACTGAAGAAACAATTTTGAAATTAAGAACTAACAACAGTTCACAAAACAAGAAAAATATTTGAAGTTCAAACTGAATTTACTAAGGAGGAATTCAACAAAGTACTAGGAACAAAGACTTGAAAGTAGGAAGGTAAGCAAAGTTCTCAAAGTCACGGAAAAGCAAAACCATTATCCTGGTGTGCACAGTTGGCAAAACAGGGCAAAAGAGCCACTTCAGACAACCAGGATGCTCTCAGGCTCAGAGGTAACAAAGAATGGGGAAGAAAGGGCAGTAGAGCTGAAAATGCCTCCATGACTCACAGCGATAGGAAAGTACATGATTACATAAAAGGAGGAGAGGAAATGGCCTCAAGTTGCGCCAGGGGATATTTGGATTAGATATTAGGAAAAGTTTCTCCACGGCAAGGGTTGTCAAGCATAGAAACAGGCTGCCCAAGGAAATGGTAGAGTCACCATCTGTGGAAGTGTCCAAAAAACTTGTGAATGTGGTACTTGAGGACATGGTTTAGTGGTGAACATGGAGGTGGTGGTGGGTTGACAGTTGGACTTGCTGACATTAGAGGCTTTTTCCAACCTTAATAGGTCTATGTTTCGCTAAAAAGAGTACATCTGATTTTACAGCTAAAAAGGGAGTCATTCATCCTTCTCAGACCAGTAATGTGCTATGAGGGATGACCATAGTGGATTCATTCAGTTCCAGGGCAAAAAAACTTTTGAACAGTAGTCCCACAAGCACTGCACCCAGTAAAAACTCATTTCCCAGAGAGTTCTATTGTCTTGTTCCTCTGAAACTTTAACTGAATTACACTAACTGGAATTTTAATTGAACTATACAAACGTTATTCCTCCAAGCTAAGAAATTCTGAATGTGCAGCTTTCAGTCAGTATATTCATCTTACAAAACCCACCCATCAGGTCAGATGTTTTAGAATGTGTGCGGCAACAAAGCCGTGTTTCCAACATATAAACATTTTGATGTTCAGCTCTCATGTTGATGTTCTGTGCTATAAGGGGCGAATTAATATTGAAGCTTTTCCTGAAGTGGAAGGTCTTTAATAGAGATATCTTAATAAAGTTTCTTTCTTTTACCTAGCTAACTAATTTCTCTAGCTTTTGAGAGACTTCCATAAACTTAAGACATTGATTCATCTGCCAGATTTGATTGAAATTGGCCAAAGATCCTGAAAGTATTCTGGGGGACAGATGTTTACTCTAGGGAACACATTATTATTGCATAACACATATTGTATAAATAAGTGGTAATTATTTAAAGAATAGATCTTTTCAACTAACTCCCAAAGGTAAAGGTTTCAGTGATTTGACTGACAAGGAATATTTCTTTCCTAGACACATTCACAAGGCTTTGGCAAGTGCCCTTAGCAAAGAGCATGTCTGTGTGTACTCACTGCTGCTGCTTCTGGAAAACACTGTTTCTGCAGACAGGGGTTGGCTTGTGTTCAGCAAGGCCAGAAAGCACAATCAATTTTTGAATGTTCACAGGGTCAAACATTTGCACAGCTGGCATATTACTTCAGAGGGAGCGAAAAAAAAAAAAAAGGTGAAAGCATTTGTAGGAGAAATAAAACTGCAGGATAAGAATGGAGCATGTATGATTTTGTAGTGATCTCCACAGCTTCTGGACTCCAACCCTCTGAGTTTTGGTTAGCATTTCCCCACTGCTTAATTCCAAAGCCAATAGAATTGTCTCTGTTCTCTATGATTTCCATTTGCTGCTTTCCCTATAAATGTACATTGACCCTAATTGCTTGCTAACAAGGTCCTATGCCAACTCTTCCCTGATATTTACTTCTTGTAAATAGGAAGTCTTTATGTCTGAAATAATTCTAGTTCAGTTTACACTGGAATTCTAGGTCAGTCTTTATGTCTGAAGTAATTCTAGTGGAGTTTACACTGGAATGTCTCTGGGTTCAGTTTATCACGCAGAGCTGATAACAAGTGAAAGGTATGCCCTGGATGGCTCATCTAACTTAATGTGTTACCACCCCCTCTGGACATTTTGCCCAGAATAAATCAGATAGTACATCTTTTACCAGTCATGGCTCAAGCCTGCATTTCAATGCACTATTAAGCAGCTTGTGATTCATGCAGAACCATGATATACCTGAAGGATTTCCCACCACTACCAGCCTATAAATTTATCAGTGTAACCATGTTAAATTGGGGAAGTCTTCCTCTTCACAGTACTTGCCAGTACATTCCTCCATGCCTTTCCTTGTATGTGAATGTAATTACATGTGTCTATTAGCTATGATATGTGATATGATTAGTATAATCTACAGGGTGCCTGGTCCTAACTGCAGGAGATTGTCTCCTTGCCATATGTCCTTGCATCCTGGTACAATCCTGGGCAGGGCACATCATTATGGCATTTGTCCCCCAGGTCCTATGCATAGTCTGGTACATAAATACCTAATGATTTATTTTCCTGCTGTCTTTCATGTTCCAGAAGGTTTCTAAACCGCTAATTGTAAGGCATGGCTGAGATATCCCAGAGGAATAATGTATTATAGAATCACAGAATGGGTTTGATTGGAAAGGACCCTAAAGATCATCTAGTCACAGCCATGGGCAGAGATAGCACTCACTGAATCAGGTTGCTCAAAGCCTTCCAGGGATGGGGCAACCTCAACCTTTCTGGGCAACCTGTTCCTGTACTTCACCACCCTCTGAGCAAAGAATTTCCCCCTAACATCTCACCTAAACCTGCCCTCTTTTAGTTTAAAACCATTGTCCCTTGTCCTGCCACTATCTGCTGGTGTAAAAAGTCCCTCTCCAGCTTTCCTGTAGGCCCCCTTAAAGTACTGGAAGGTGCTCCAAGCTCTTCCCAAAGTCTGCTCTTCTCCAGGCTGTCTTCCTAGGAGAGGTGTTCCAGTCCTGTGACCAGCTGGGCTCATTCCAACAGGTCCATGTCTTTCTTGAGCTGAGCTCCCCAAACCTGGACACAGCACTTCACTGGAGTCTCATGAGGGCAGAATAGAGGGGGAGAATCATCTGGAGTTAAAGTAATTGTGAAAGGTTGCTACTAGAGGAAACTGGATCTCAACTCATGAAGTAAAACTGTAGTCATCCTGATGGCAAAAGCCAGCTCTGTAACAGCTGAGCAACAGGTTTTAAACTGATGGGCTTGAATCTGTAAGAAAACCCCAAACCGCCAAAACAAACAAACGAATAAAGAATAGCACAGTGCTTTCTGATTTGTCTGCATGCTAGACAGGGTGGAGGCAGACTTATCCTGAGCCCCAGTGCTCCACCAAGGGCTCCCAGCACTACCTGGAGCTCCTGCTGCCACCAGAAAACATTAGTGGTTACCAAGGAGCAAGATCTCACTGCTATCTGCACCAGTCCTATCTGACATTTTTCTTGTTCAAACTGAAGCAGAAGAAAGGGGCACATCTCCTTCCTACCCAGCACTTTGTTAACGGCCCTGTTAGTGAAAGATTAGAATCCAAAGGGGAGCAACAAAAGGAGAACCAAACTATGAAGTAAAGTACATGGCATTTTCCCATAGGTGTTTCCACCCTTGGAAAAGGGAACATAAGCCATACCAGCATGTCTAACAATACGTATCAAATTTTCCATTACTTTGTGATAGTGATGCGTGACAACAGTTACACAGAGGGAAGGGTTTGGCCATGTTGTGGTAATATTGAATATATGTATTTTATGATCTACAGTTACAGGATTATTTAGACAAGGAAAACTGCCTCCAGTCCTCCTCAGGATTTGGGGGATTTTTCTCAAATTTGATATAAATAACTGATGTTGGTGGTCAGAGAGCTTATAAACCAGTACATACATCTGTGATCTTGAAACTGAAGTTTCTCCATTATTTCTTTCTTTTTCTTTTTTGTCTTCTAAAAATGGGAAAAATATGAAAGCCTCAAGGACATTCAAATGAAAAATGAACTCTCTGACACCAAGTCTTAAGAGAACGGATCCCTACAAGCAGATGGACCCCACCTTGCAGCAAACTGAACAAATAAAGGGTAATTTATCTTTAGGTGCAGTAAGCATCATACAAAAGTTTGCCAAAGGCTGGATAATTCCATAAAGCTGCTGAACAAGAAACCAAAATTGATTAGAAATGAAAGGTCTCACACCACCACCCTGAGTACTCAGCTCTTAATCAGATTATCAGGCAGCAGGGCTTTTCTTAATTGATATAGTCTTTTATCGAACGAGGGTGTTATCTCATTGGTGAGGTCATAAAAAGTGAGTCACACAGAGTCAATAGGATATCTAGCACAGAGGCAATGGTATGCATTATAGAGGCTAAAGATACTGCAGGTACTGTAGGTGCTGTTTACTTACAGGCAACTACTAAGTGTTGTGTCTCCCTTCAGCCTTCAGAAAAGCTGTTGTAACCTCATTTTAAGATGTGCTTACTGTTCAGAATAATTCTGCTTATCGTGATATGATATTGTTGCCTTGGCAATGCTATGGGACGTTTTGAACCCAGGGCCTAATTTTTCATTTTCAGTTGCCTCAGCTGAGAATTTTAATGTAGCTAAGTGGAATGCATTCTCTGAGCACTGAGCTCTGTGTGGTTAAAGTGGCAATGAACTCATATTAAGTAAAGGAAAATGAACACTTTGAATTAAGTATTTTGCAGTTTTACCACATTTTTACCTTAAGAATAGCTGCCAGTCAGGACTGGATTTCTTACCTTGGAGAGCTCTGTGACGATTCCAGGATTCACACCTGAATTCCTGTATGACTTCTGGCAAGCCTTTGGCTTTGATTTTCTTCCACTCTTAGGTGCCTAACTCTTTGGTGTTGTACTCTTGCATTAAATCAGTGCCTTCTTAGCTTTCCTTTTTTTCCCCGTCTTCTCCTATAAATTAAGAGAAAATGAATCCATAAACAAACTCAAGGAACCTGGATAACTCTTAGGAGAATCCTAGTAAGGTCCATTCCTAAAAATCCTTCCACACTAGTGCCATCATCCTGTTGCTAATGCTTTAAGCCCCAGAAAACAATGCCCTGTGTCAAAAGAGCTGGTCATGAGATCCACATGGAAAAGATTTTGTTTCTGAAGTTAATTTTTAAACCAAACCAAAGACTTTTAAGTTGATCAAAGCATCTTGCGCACATATTAGAAATATTTTGTTTAATTTTCAAGTCACTAATCATGCTTTTAAACATAGAATTACTCAAATGTAGAAGGCAGAAAGAAAGTGCATTTTTCTTATAGAATATCTAAAGCTGGAGGGGACCCATAGGGATCACCAAGTCCAGCTTATCGGTGTCTAATGCATTGGTGATGGTAGTTAGACACTCATCCTTCAGGTTTGAATTTCAAGCTGGAGGGCAGAAGTGTGCAGTTTGCTGTTAAGGTGTGCAGGGTTTCATTGTACAGCATCCCTGGCACACAGAGCAAACAGAGACTCAGCTTCACTGTCCCGTTACAAACCATCAGTGGTTGGTTTACCAGGCACTCTCAGACTGTGCTGGGACTGTGGCTTCTCCAAACTTTCTTCTCTCTTACTTAGCACAATACTCTGGTCACGTGCATCAAGTGCAATGTTTTGTCCTATGCCAGAAATAGCATTAAATATCTTATGTCCAATGGAGAAATGGCTTCATTCTGATAGCAACAGAAGAGCAAGTGTAGCTGGGAAATGCTTCCAAGCAGTATTGCAACAAGAATGACCAGAAGAACAGAAAGCATCATCTCACACAGGAAATTAGTAAGTCTTAAAGATTAAACAAATTACGTCCATTAAAATTTTGCAAGAAAAAAAATCCTTCCAGTGTACCCTACCAAGTGGTGTGAAAAAAGTTTAGCTTCAAATAAGGTGAACATCTGCAAAAGATCATCTCACACCCTGCTGAAGCCAACAGATTGCAAAGAAAGCATTCACACTTAACATAGATGCCTCAGATCCATAATTGTATTATCAGAGAATCTAAATAGTCTTAGGGGAATGAGAAACCCTAAGCAAAGATCTTCTTGCCACTGGGTTTGAATACCTTAAGGTAATACTGAACAAATTTCTACCCTCCTAGACAGAAGAAAATCCCAACTATCACTTTATTTTCTTTAGACCCATTCTGTGCATGCTGCCTTCAAGGGATCAGGTAGTAGAGCACTGCTCAAATGATCATTGACATTATTGATTAAAAAGGTTGTGTGCAATAAAAAAAAGAGTTATTCAACTAGGGGGCTGAAAGTTTAATTTGAATGTTGCTTCCTAGATTTGAAAGCTCCACTATACTTACAAAGGCACAGAGGCAAAGAGGGAAATTGATTCTGTGTTTCATGATGGATCCATATGCACAGGAGTTCATTGTACCAGAGTAACTGGGTCATACTAAGACCAGTGTAGTAATAAATTTTAAAAAAGATTAGTTTACTTAATTGGTGTACATGAGACAATAAATACAGAGTATGTTTTTCAAATGAGAACTGGATAATGTCTGGTTACACGGGTTTATTCTGATAATGAAGAGCAGATACTGAATAGTTTAGACAATTAATATTGAAATGTAAAGTCTTATTTCTACCAACACCAAGGCAGCTTCGAGCCTTAGCTCCACTGACTGCAACTCACCATCTCCTAACTGCTATGGAGTACTGTGCTGTAGTTCAGTGGCTTCCTATTAGACAACTGCCATCAAACCACAACATTGCCTTTCAGATTGGCAGCTCTTTATAGTCACGTAGAATGACCTGATTTCCAGGTTTCCAAGGAGGTGAATGCAGCAGATGTTTTAGGTAAGTTACTCAAGCTGTATGCAGAAGATCATACTGGAGAGGTACTCAACCCACAGATTTTTATGACAGCATCTTTACACCAGCAGGAAAGCAATGAGTGTATTTTTGGAGAGTTGTAGGTAAATTCCGAGCTCCTTGCCTGACCAGAAGCCTGTGTTAATAACCCTTGCAGCAGTAAAACCATTGCTGAAGGCCTCAGCAGTGTTGTGGCTGGCTCAGTTGCACAGTTGCAGCCATCACCAGGTTCCAGGCTTGCTGCCTTCTCCCAGATGGCCTGTTCTGCAGCAGCAGTGAAGGTGACAAAAGTCAGCTTCAGAGTCCAGCACAGACACCTGGGGTGGATCTGAAGTCAATGCAAGGAATCAAGCTCCTCCTGGGGAATATTTACAACATCAAACTTGGCATCCTGCTGTTCTCCCCTAGGGATACAGCTACAAGAACACAGGCACGTGGTGTCCTTTGCAAGTATTGGCGTAGTCTGTGGATGCAGAGGTGGAAGGACACAAATTCTCTGTTCATGATGCTCAGGCATCCCGGGACATTTAAAGGAGCACAAGTCTTTTTCATTTGCCTTGTGTTCAGGCAACTAAATCTTACCTCTGGTGTCTAAAGAACAATGTCCAAAATCAGGCTGTGCCTGGGAGTACCCAGTGCTTCCAGATGTGGGAAGATAACAAAATGCTGAGGAACAGCAGTTCAGTGAGACCATGAGCTTATGACAGAGAGTCACTCATGTCTCATGATTGAGACATCTGCTCTGTTCATGGGCTTTGAAATCCCCTTTGACTTGGGCAGGTACATCAATGGCTCACACTTGCTGAGCTTTAATTCTCATCACAAGTACAAGCCCACTCCTTGTACAGTCTGGAAAACTCCTTCTGTAGCCCCTGATAGAACTGCAATAGTATCCATCGTCTTTCATATTTATCCCATGAAAACATAAAGAATTTGCATCTATATCAACAAAGCTTGTAAAATGAAATTATAAATAATCACAAAAAGCAAGCTAACAAGAAATACCTTTTTCCTTCTCTTATACCAATAAATAATAAAAGTCAGTGTTCCAGTCCTTGATAAGTGGCAAATGGAAAAATCAATAAACAGCCCCATATGTAATTGTTTTAGAATAATCAACGGAAAAGGGCTTAAATTTTTTTTTTATAATGAAATTAAGGCAACTTAAATATTTTAATGTTTGGTAGAAAACTGGATTAGCTGTGTTTTCAGACAAAAACAGCCCCCTTTTGGTTTTTTTTGATCTTCAGGGCTGCTGCCTAAGAGATGAATGTTTTGAGTTTTCATTCACAAACCACTGCAATATTGGCTGCTATGGAGATGAGATCCCAGCTAAGGGACATCTCCAGCCTGCCCACCAGTTGTGGCAGCCCTTATTTGGGTTGTGGGGTCATGCAGGTGATGTGAATCGACTCCAGCACTATCATGCCTGCCTTTATCAAGGCTGTGCAGCTCATCCCTTGTTTGTACATCAAGCATTAGGTGATGTGGCTAGCACTTACTTCCTGCACAGCTGCTCCTCGTCTCTTCAAGGGAATGGAGCGAAATAGGCATAACCTGGAATGTGGCCCGTGCCAACAGGATGCAAGTAACCCACTTCCATGGACATCTTTTTTTTTTTTTTTCCAGAGAACTGATGTATAGTCCGTGTTATCATTGAGGAATGTCAGTTTGCCACAGGCCACGAGTGCAGACAAGCTGATCAGCTGACCCCAGGGGCTCTGACTGTTGACACCAGCCATGCAGATTTGGATTTTGGGGTCTCCCAAAATGTGTCTACCTCCCTTTGAACCTGGATTGATGGGAGCTTTCTGCTGGTGGGCATGCCCAGGTGGGTCACCAATTGAGTTCCTAAAAGTATCATGAAAGAGAAGCCTTTGCTACTTAGGACTAAAGAAGAATGAGCTCTTATTACTGACTTCACCAAATTAATACTTGAACAAGTTGAGTCAATACTTCAGAGATGACTTTATCCAGCTGGTTAAAAGAATATGGATATAGAATAGAAAACTCATGAAAACTTTTGTCTTTTTTTTGTGACCACAGTTCCTGTAATACATTTTATATGTTGGCAGGAATATAGATTTTAAAACCTTAACTGGAAGCTTGATTTGGGGCACAAGGAAAACATCTGGACAATGCTAACAATTCTGTTCAGTGTGTGGTGTGTCCATCACCTTCCCTATCACTTGATTGTGTGAAGGGTACAAGGTAGCTTATGCCCACTCTCATGATTTCCCCAAGCAAGTACGGTGTGTTCGAGTGCAGACTATCACTGCTGGTACTCCCCTACTTGCTATGAGGAAGGGGCTGAATGGGCACACAAAAAGAAGCCTGAGTGGCATTCCTCATTCACCATAGCACCTGCTTGGTCAGACTAAGCTGCAGGAGACACAGGGTGGGTAGTAAATCATGTAAGTAGCAATGGGAAGTAAAGGGAAGGTTTGAATGAAGAGAAAATGCCGACTGTTTGTTTATTAGTTCATGTAGCCAGGGACATAATATAATAATTGACCCAGAGATTTGTTGAGTTGGGACATCACCCAGACTTGGGTTTCGGCGCCAGTACAGGAAAACGTCAGATTGTCCAACCCAACTTTGAATGGGTTCCTATTTCTCTGATTATTAACTGGCCTCTGAGAGCTGCTAAATCAGTAAATTGTTAGCATTTCTGGATCTGAACTCAACAAGCTTGACTTGCTCATCCAGTTACTGTTGCACATGTTTTGACATCAACTTTAGCAAGGAGGAAGATTTGAACCAGGAACTCCTATAAACAATTTTTCTTTGAAATCAGATTAGAAAGTCAGAAATGCCAAGTGATAAGACTTTCCTACACAAGACTTCCTTTAGCAACCCTGAGTCATTGGCATTGGGAGGACATTAGCCTTCATATCCACCCCACACAGGGTAGAAAAATTGATTCACTGTCATCATGAAAGTTACAAATTTAACTTTTCTTCAGCAAGCTATGGAATATAATTAGAGATGTATTAAAACCATGCATACCTTTCCTATTTTTAAAGGGAAAAGAAAAAGGTATTATGCGCCTGGAGGAGATGTTCACCCAAAATCTGGATTAAAAAAAAGGGGAAATATAAAGGGGAGAAAATCAGCCAGCAGTGTCTTTGCTTGCTGGTTTTGACATTAATGTTCTTTGCAGGCCGAAAGTGAGCCTCCCAAGCAAGTAGATGGAAAACTTCTTCTTTTGGCAGGGGGAAAGGATAGAGGTGGAGAGACGTTTCTTTTTCGGAGCCGACTGGTCACTAGAAAGATCTTTTTAGCAAATTTATCCCGGCATAATATTCCTGACCAGCTCTTCCAGTAGCAACCCTTGTATTGATTGGAATTTACCAAGAAGGCCCTTGCTTTGAGGTGTGCACAGCTGCACGTCGGCATCACACCTACAAAGTACATTCTTTGGAGTGTCAGATACAATAAAGCCTGTGGTTCCTCATCAAGCAGGCACCCAAGATGTACTGAGGGAGGAGTACTTAGTGAACATGTAGGAGGGCAGTTTCTCTTCTAAAAATAATAAAACAGTTTCTCTTTCTTTTCCTCTGTTGAACCCTGATGATATGGTCCATCTCAGACTCAACATCTTTTTTGGGGGATGGAACTCTAGAATGAAAAGTCAGATTGAAAGAAGGATGATATTATAAGCAATTTAGGAACCTGCAAGTATCCAAACTGCTACCAGCTGAAGAGTAACCTATTAAACCTAAGAATTTTTATACTTATATCTGTTTTTAAGGTCATTACCTAAAAGATTTACATTACAAATGTCTTCAGACCATTGCTATTACAAAAAAATTACTGCTACATTTTTAAACCTCTTTGTATAGCAAAATGCAATAATAGTACTTCCACAATGTAGTATATCTCTGCTGTAGGCATCACATCACATCTAGCATCTATAAATCTGGATGGGTTATTCTCCAAAAAGCAGATTTCAGGTGGGCATTTATATGCATGCTGCTTTACACTGATCTAACAAAACCTCTTGCACTTATCCTGTAGCATCCTAGCCAAAATGGAATCCAAGGAGGTGAAAAACTCAGTGTGAAATGCACTTAACTGGGTGTCTTAAATCCAGCACTGAGTTTCATGGTCCTCCTCTACTGAGAGTGGAGAGAGGCACGCCCAGAACATCATTTAGCCCACCTAGAATCTGACTGGATCATGCAGCACAGCTCCACCTGAGCATACACCATTCTGTAGCAAATGCCATTAGTAGCATTCAGAAGTAGCTTCTGACACCTGATTCAGGAAGATCAGTGTCATTCCTTTGTCTTGATCAATTTTGATGCAAAAGAAGAAAACACTTTATACTGCAGGAGGAATGGAGCCAAGCTCCGTACATCCAGTGTTTTCAAGCGCAGGCTCTAGTTAGGGCTGTGATCTGTCATCACTGTGGTGGGTCATTACCCACAGGTATGAAGTTGCTCCTGTCAATATTTGTTCAAGTCTGCAAATAAATGGATTACCTGAATCTATGTGTCTCTGCAAAGGTTTACATGTTAGATTTGTCGTTATCAGATCACAGAGGGTGTAACACAAATTTGACCACAATCATTTCAAAGAGCTAAGCTTCTTTCTCACCCTGGCATTTTACCACAGGCTTCAGAGTAATATCATCACCCGGACACAGACGAGATCAAAAGACATAAAGTAAATGCAGAGCAAGCAAAAATTGTGCTTCTCTTACTTTTTTTAGGTTTAGTATGCAATAACACAATCAAAAGATTTCTCATCTCAATCAGTTTTAAAGATAAAAATGGCTTTGTGAGCAAATGTGAATGTACTTTCAAAAAACATAACTCCAAAGGAAATGAAAAGAAAAAACCTCAAGAGAAATTACTTTTTTCTTTTTCCATTCTCATTTTCATAAACATCTAAAAGGTCAGAGAGGAAAATGTACTGAAAATGATAATTTGACACCTCTTACATATCTTTGCTGCATATCTGGTGGAAAAGTGTTTTTCCACTCACTGTATTAATTTTCTTGCAGTGGTGGTTCCTATTTTAAAGTGAAGAAAGGGGAAATTGTCACAGAGGTGAACAAAGGATTGTACATTTTTCTATCATACCTGAAAAATTACTTATAGCACCTACCTTATTAAGCTGTCATGGAAGCCAAGACTGTGTGGAATCATTACATCAGGATGTTCCAGTCACTGGGAGATGAGGTTCCTGCTTCCATGTTCAGCTCAGACAGACAATGGTGAGGTTTCTTGACTGAAAGGAAGTGAGATTTTGTATTCATATCCTAGTGCAGGAATAGTATGTTCCACTGATGGGGAGGGAAACTCTAGCTGGACGTGGCTGAGAATATTCATTCTTTTGAACATATAAAGAGGACTTTCAGAGATGCTCTCAAACTAAAGGCGTCTTTGAGAAACACACATTCAAACTCAAAAGTAAAGCCAAGGAATTTGGCTCCTACAAGGCATATGAAACGAGCAGCAGGTTGAGAATTTCAAGTTCCAAGTGGGTGATGAAGTCCATTTTTAATCTTACACAGTACTACAGTTAGAGTTACCAGCAGTGGGCATTCATAGCACTGGCATGTACTTGCACTAAATTATGAAAGCATTGAATATAAAAAAGCCCCCAAACCTCAAGCAGCTATGTACTTCAAAATTAATCAGGTCAGAGGGTTGGAGGAATGAGGGATTTTGAAGTCAGTAAAGGAAGAAGAATCATACTTGTAACCATCATCTTTACTCCTGAGCATTATTTTATATATTTACTTTTAGTGTTTCTGTGCTTCCTGTTAGCATGAAAATAATGTCTTTCACAAACCACCTCCATTACACTTGTTCCCAAAGGAATTAATTTCAAATTAAACTATATTACTGCTCTTTCTGCCCTTTTTCCTTCCTCAGAGTGCATTTTTCCTTTAAAAATTATGAATTTCTCTCTCTAATTTATTTTAAACCAGGCAATTTTCTACTTGATATTTTCTCAGCTAATGCCAGATAATTTTTTCAAGTTCCCTTTTTTAAGAACTTCTTGCTTGATTTCTTCTGATATACGTATACCTATCTCAAGCCCCTTATTGTAACATTTGTGACTTTCATATATGTGTATTCTACTTTTTTATATTGTTTCTATGTTCTCTTTAAAGGGAAATACTACTCTTTAATTTTCCACACACTGGTAATATACTCATTGGCCAGATGGAGGATATGAACTCACACATTTGTGTGTCAGAGGGAAGAGTAAATGAGTTTGCCCATGTTTTGCTAGATGTTAAAAATGGTTTACCAGTCTATGAGAAATAGTTGACACTTTTTTCCTCTATACCTCATCCCATTACAATTATCTATGAGATGTCCATGCTTCTCTAGCTTCATATCTGTTCTGGTTTTGGCTGCAATTCTAACATGCAAATGGCCAAACAATCAATTTATCCCCCAAAATCAGTTGAAACAACATCTGTGAGGCAGCAAAACTTCTATCTTTTTAGAGATATTTTAGCACATTAACAAAACCAATTACTCAGTGGAGGGCTTACATGCTTCAAGATTTTTTTTCTGCTTTCTCCCTTCCCATTACTGGTGATGCAGCTTTCCCTCCTCACTGAGTGTGCACATAAAATCCAAAGTTTGCCCAGATGGGGAGCTGTTATGGATGAGCTCCACAACCTCCAGGACAGCAAGAACCTGTCACTGGATGCTGTGTCTGGATGGGCCGAAGTGTTTCTTCTGCTCCTCTGCACAGCAAACACAGAAATACAACACAGCCCCTAATCCTTGGGAAGGTAAAACTGGTTTATGCAATAGCTTTGGGCTTCGGATCTGAATTTTGGGAGGAGCTGCTGGCTATGAGACTTTAACTCTGAGAAGTGCAACTGTAATCACGGGGATTTCAGACGTAATTAACTGGAGAGTGTTACATCTGTTAAGTTCTAGTACCTTTTTGTTCCTGGGAGCATTACCTGGGGGTTCCTGTAGATTCCAAAGGGGTAAACCATCTCAGCTTCCTCCCAGAGATCTTCATAAGATCCATCACCCATTCCAGTAAATGCCTGGAAGCCAACTTCCCAAACCACACTGAGAAGACCAGCAGTGTTTATGATGTGATTGTCCTCTGCTGTAAATCTCTTTCTTATTGGTACAGCAAAATTGTTGGAAACTGATGACCTGTGTGGCACTGTCAAATCTGCTCTTAAGAGCATTATTGGAAAAAAATAATTTAAAAGGGTCTTTATCAAGACCATTCTCTTCTCTGAACACTGATTTCTCCTGCCATGACTGCTGAAGTAGCAATATATGGTGGCTGTCAGTGTACGCAGTGACAGAGAGCCTCAGCCATCAGCACCACCACACAGTGGATACATCTTGAAGGAGGTTCTCATGGACCTCCTCATGCCCTAAAGAGCTGTTTCTACAAATGGTACATCTTGTGTAGCTCAGGTGTGTCATAACAGAGATAAAAGGAGAAACATTAGCTGTGGGTGACTGACTGAACACAAATAACTGGAGGGTACAGAGGTTTAAAATGCAGCTCATTTCCCTCCTTGACCTCGTCCCAGCCTTAACTGTAACATCTTGAAGGTAAATGTTCATTGGGGGCAGACATTTTTGCTGCAGGGTATTTCCACCTTGCACACAGTTTCATGAAGTTCTCTTTTTATGATGGCCTTATGCAATGCTGTGAGCCCAGCAGAACGGGCTGTGGCAGGGTGTTTTGGCATTTCAGTCTTGCACTTGGTCCTTCCAGTCCATGGAATGCCTCCAAGAGAACAGGTGTGTAGTGGCTGAAGAGATCAGCTGATTTCACGCACATATCTACTTTCCTTTACCTGGATGAATATCGTCAGTAATTCTTTGCTAATATTTATTCAAAGAGTTGCACTCCATGCATGTTGTACTATATCCTGCTTCCACACTTTCTATTTTTTCCTATACATTATTATTTGTGTGCCTGTTTTGCTGTCTGTTGTTTTGTTCTTTGGTTGCAGAACACTGTGGAAATATTCTGCTCTATAATTACACACCTAGCAGTGCAGAGGTTTGGTCTGAGATCAAGATATATGTAGTTATAAATATATATAAGGACAGCAGTTCGGCTTCTCTTTATATATTCCTGACTTCATGCCACCTTTTACAGTGAGTTTCTCAAGACTAGCTCTAGGTCACTCAACTCCTTTGTTTTTCATAGGTAATTGTTCCTGTACTGGGCCATCTTCCCTAAATTCCCAACATTTCATTTTTAATAGGTATATAGTCTAAACCATGTGTTATAAAATAACAGAGTTTTGCCTGCCACAAATGTGGAACAGGCAAAGCCCAGTTTGTAATCAGAGGTAAGAGAAAAGAGTGTGATCCAGATCCAAATTTTCTCAGACTTTTGGAAGATGTAAATTATGGTTTTGGTGTTAATGTTCAGGTGCATATCTGAGTCGTCCCAGTGGAAGGCAGAGAATCCCAGTTTCACATCTCTTTTCCAGGGTAGCACCAGTGGCTGTGTGCTCCTCTCTTACAGCACATCATGAACCCAACCCATAATTCAATCAAGAGAACTACACTGAAATAATTAGAAGAGGGCAGGCTCACAGTACCCAAGTATTTACCTCTATTAATTTTTGGTAACAGAATAGAAATTTTCCAGTTAGGTGTATCCAAACAATGGCTTCCTATGTGAAATTTGATGCAAATATTTATTGAAATTTATGTCAAATTTTCAGGGGGTCAGGGAGAATTTGTACCAGAACAGTAATAGAAGACTGTAGGAGTATCAAGGGTGTTCGAATAACAGATGCAATTCTCATTAGCTTAAATTAAATTTTCATGGATAGATAACAAAGAGTAGATACCCAGATAGAATTCTTGCTTTCACTTAAGTATTTAGAGAGTTTAAGTGTGAAACTGAAGTGTAGTACAACCCCTGTTCTGAAACCTCATTTAAGGGACCAATGTGATCCCCTATTTAGGGACATAATTTACTAGAAATAAGGATCTTCTATAGCTAGATGTTCACATACACTGAATTTGGGACAAAGGATTCCTATCCAAACTAAAGCATTATATCTGGTTTAAAAATTGTCTATACACTGATAAAATGAGAATTCCTCTCTACAGAATAGGCTGAATGCAAACCTAGTGCTATGTGCTTATAACTCAAAGTCAGTGGGTTTATGCCCATTTATAAAAAAATCGAGCTGGCTAATAATTACTCCACCAGGTCTAACTCACAAGTTTAACTGAACTTTACCTCTGATCCTAGTTTGACTTACTTTTTTTTTTCCTTTAAAAGAGACTTTATCAGTCTTCCCAAAGGACTCATCTACATTATACATATCTTTATCTTATTTTTAAGTCTTACGTTATTACATAATATAAAACCAAATTAAATACTGGCACCAGGATTTCCTCTAAGTCATTCTCTCTAAAACTTCAGTAATGGCTTCAGAGGTGGCAGCTTTGCAAAGGTTACTATCTGTTGTCTGGATGGCTGAAGAGGTATTGCAGTGATCAGATACCTCTGGAAGTCTGGTTATTAAAAGATATATTAAAAGAGATCAGCAAATGCCTCAGGAAACAATTTCTGATCTGGCAGACAAAGTCAGTATTAGCTGGTCCAGAACACTGCTGTCTTTACTTCAGCTAGTTAAGGGTCAATAATCAAACAGCAGATTAAATCAGAAACCTTAAGGGTTCTGGAAAAACCTACTTTTGTCCCACAATTTATATGAAAATGTGCATTTCTATGCTTTCATACGAAAACAGCATTTATCTATGGTTTGTTTATTCCATTCATCTTATTTGAGAACAAGATGGGGTTTTTTTCTCCTTCAGCAAGAGATCTACAGGGCTGATGTACCTTGAGGCAGTTTTTCTTGTTGCATCACCCACGGTTTGGGTGATTAGAACTCTCCTTCCAATGCTTTGTACTACTTGTTGCTACACAAAGCAAGAGACAGAGGTGAAATACCAAGTACTCCAGCATCCCTATCCTTAATTGAATAGAGATATGTAGCACTTTCTGACAATTCACCTTTTGACTTGGAAATCTCTTCTGGGCTCCTCCTCTTCTTTCATCTTGGATCTTGAACTGGCGAATCCTGTTTTCCTGTTAAACACAATTAAACCTGACTTTCCTACATAATCCCAAAATGGCATCATAGTGTGAAAACCATCACTTTCAATCATTTCCCCAATGGAAGAATCATGTTAGAAATGTAATTTCTTTTCTATGGTAGGGTAGGTGTTACTTTCCAAACTTACCAGAAGCCACTTCCCTGCTGGCACCTTGAAAAAATATGGAAAAACAAACAAGTAGGTTTGGACATGATGATCTCAGAGGTCTTTTCCAATCTAATTGATTCTGTGATTCTGTGAAATAAAAATAGACAAATATTCTATAACTCCCAAAGATGGCAGATACAAACAAGTGAGCTGGAAGCTGTTTGTTGAAACAAATAATTGTCAGAATAAGTACCTTTAACCACAACTATCAGTCATAAAGTTCATGCAAATGCAGAATTTCCTCTTTAACTTGTATTTGCAATAATTAATTATGATTAATAATGAGAAGGGTCAAAATCGTCCTCCCTTATTTTCTGACTCAACTAACTAGAAAAATGGCCTCTGTGCCTCAATGGAGCCTTTCATCCAATCTGCCTCAGCATTCTCACTCCAGTCTCACATTATCTTTGCTCCTTGAATCTGTGCTTCACTACTTGCCAGCACAGAAAAGGAGCTAAAGAGAAACTCTGCCTTTCCTCAGCTGCAGAGTGTTGTTGCCTCCCTGTAGCCCTGCTAGCTGGCATAGTCAGGAGTCATCAGCCAAATTCCTGCCAAACAAGTAGGAAATGGGACTTGGAACCAAGGCTTGATTTGGACTGAATTTCACTGGGATGGCATCTGAGTATTTTCAGAATTTAAAGTACTACATTTCCAAGATGTGAAAATGCGTGATCTTGTCAACAGGATGTCGCACACTGCAGGTATCCATGATCTCAAACAGCCAAGCAAACAATCACAAGCCACAGGACAATTGCACAGATGTTTGGTATGATTAATTACAGGGAATATAGTGTCAATATATTTCATTAGTTCCGTGGAAGATTCTACTACAGATAAAGACAGGATATACTTCAGAATCCGGGTTTGAACCTGACCACAGTGGTTTTGTTCAAAATAGAGTTAAATTTCCTGGCTGAAATGTGTTAATCTTAGTGAATGTAATTATGGAAAGGATCCAGGACATACGCAGTGGCAACCCGGATTTCTGAGGGCTTTGCTTGTTTCCTGCTGTTGCTGCACCATAGCTCTCAGTAAGAACATGCCCTTTCAAGTGTGTTGCTCCCTGTTTAGTCAGCCAAGAGTGAAGCTCTCAGTATTCAGGGTTGTTTCCAAGGACCTGTGACAGATACAGTAATATCTGCCTGTTCCATTGTGGAAAAGGTGCTGTCTGACACCCGCAGAGGCCCTGTGTAAACTGGCATACTCCTCATACGTGCAGGCTGGCGCTCAGCTCAGTATATTTAAACTCCTTAGTACACAACAGCACCCACCAGGAATAAATTACTCTTCTATCCACATTAGATGAACCAGGAGACCACTCCGGGGGAAAGTGCAATTTTGTTTTTTGCAGTCATTGTGGAAACAAATGAATTTAACCTTGTAGGTCTTCATACAAGACATTTTAGTCGAACAAGAATTCCAGATTTGGACCTGTATGGTTATGGGTGGTATGGTTACTATCAAAAGAAAGCTTTGAATTAATCTCAGATAAAATAAAGTGGGAGTTCTCTGCTTTGTTCTTACTGAACATGAGAAATTTTCTTTCAGACACCTATCTGCAGAGCACAGCTTAGTATTAAGCATGCACTTCTGGGTGGAAACCAACTACAACAGGGTATTCTTTGCTGTAGTTCTTGTTCTCCTAGATAATGGTTGGAACAGGCTAGTCTTTGTTTTCAAAGATGCTTGACTTGAAGTTCATTTAGTGTTTTGGCACCAGACAGAACAACTTTTTGGCAATGTTGCGCATTCTCTGTGGCTGTGTACTTGCTCAATATTTTGTTTAAAAATACTGTCATGATAAAAATCTGCTCTTCACTCCAATAGAAAATACTGACATATTCTAACAACACAGATTTTGCACTAATACCTAGCAGAATGGGAAATTGCTAAGATAGGAATTCTAGAAATCAATAGTTTGTTAAATTAATATAGCAAGTTATTATTATATATTATACTTATATCTCAAATTATTCTAATTCTTTGTGTGAACATGTAAATTAGTATCTGTTCTGGACATAAATCCATTCAATGTTTCTTTCACAATTTTGATAATACCACTTGTTGATGATATCAACCTTGAATGGCAACAAGTATTCAGAAATTACGGAGGGAAATAGATGCCAGAAGCCAGCCAGGCAAGTGCATACAGCTTGCTATAATATCCAGTTAGCAAGTCTGTAAAACAGCATCCTTTTACTTCCTGTTTAACATGAGGTAGGCTTGCAAGTCTCACGCTTCCAGAGCATTGCTGCACATCCTTATGTGTGCCAGCTGCCAGGAATTTTTACTGCAGTTACATCCTTATTAGAGAGAATTTCAAATCAGACTTCAATTTGTGGTTCTTATGATGATTACATTTCCTGCTAGCAATAGGAAAAGACTTATGGCTACTCTCAAATAATGTGGTCAAGAATATGCTAGTCAGACTCCAGATGCTGAGGATGTAAGGACCAATTGACAATAATCTGGATAGCTGCATAACTCTCTAAATACATTATTCATTGTGGAGGGTAAACTTTCTCTTTAAGCTCAATGATCTTGCAGATTATGGTAGTGACATATGAAGGAAGCAGTCTGTCCATAACACCTCCTGTTCAGTCCAACCCCTCTCAATTCCATTTATACATGGTATTCTTTTAGCTCACCTTACCCAGAGTTGCAATGCCTGCAAGAAACAGTGAGCTGTAAGCAAATCTAATTTTGGGATTGTGGCCAGAGTTTAAGATGCAGCTTTACCATTGTACAGGATACTACCAACAATTACCATTCTTTCCACTTTTCCTCTTTAATCTCCCAACATTCCCATGAGAGGGGGACAAGAAGATTCTCTGCACACTCGCCAAGACACAGTGTGGTGGCACTTCCATCCTGAGTAGTTTTACTCTTTGTAGTTACTGGAAGGAAGTGAAAAAGTAACGCAGGGGAGATCTGTCTGGAGCTGTTTTTCCAATACTCTGTGTCACACCATTTCTTCCCTGCTTTGAATAAGCACACATCAAGAAGGCTGCCAACAAAAGCATTGTTTCTGACTTTCAAAGTTTCAACAAATACTATTTTCACACTGTGAAATGCAGCTCTGAGTTTTAAATGCCTTGTTTTCAGGGAATGGCAAAGGCAAGAGTAATTGAACTCCTGCACAAACTGCTGGCACTTAAAATCCTCACCAATGCCACAGCTCTGGCATCCACCCTTTCTTAGCACTTAACCTGACATTGTTATTAAATACTGAGCTTTGTTAAGCACTGCCCTAGACAGTGGCTAGGCTTGTTGTGTATTTAAGATTTTAATAGGATTTGTCCTGACTAATCTTACATATTGTAACTGCATAGTGTAAAACAGTCATTGTTCTTTATACAGGGAAAGTGTCCTTAGACCCATTTATTTACCTACTCATGTACAGTTCTGGCTCTGACCAGCTTTTTCAGGCATTTCTACCCTATTCCTTTATTTACCAAGGTGGGAACTAGCACAAACCATCATCCCTTCAATTCCTTTGATTATTAAACTTCTAATCTAGGACCCTAAGACATACCCATTTTTACTTACACACATACTAAAACAAAAGAAAAAAAGAAAAGAAAGAAACTAAACCCCAAACCTGCTTTTTCAGTTTAGAATTTAAAAAGATACAAATTCCAAGCCCAAGTAATTTTCCCCTAGCTTCTGTAATGTGAAAGTAGATTGTCAAAGTACATTGCTTATCATGGTGGATCATCTCCCAGGACCACTGAATTTAGTGGATTGCACAACACAAAGATAGATAATCATTACTTCCATAAAAGTAGAGAATATGGTGAGAAAATACTTTGCTTTGAGAACAGCATAGTAAGTTTTGATTATCTGCAAAGGAATCCTTCAGTGTAAAAAGTTTAATTGAATATCAAGATTTTATATGTCAGATACATTGGAACCTCTTTTTACTACTTAAGAATCTGGGATATCTTAATGTTACATGGGAGAAAATGTACAAAATTTGTATTATGAACTCTTAGTGATACTTAATCAACCACTAGAAGGGAAAGTGATTGCACTAAGGAAACATCTTGTGTTTCCTCAGCCACCGTAATTAGTGTAAATGTAATGAATTAATGTAAGCCACGACAAGCTGGTTCAAATAAGGGTCTACCTTGATGGAGCTTCAAGCCATAATGTGCATAAACAGCTTAGTAATTACTAAGTGTTATACAAATCATAAAAGAATAAATCATTTAAGCCTTTTGATATGCAGCAGTTACAGCACAGATGAAGCAGACCACAAAGCCTACAGAACAGGCTGAAGTGGCTGTTGAACAGCTCCAATGTGGACAAAACACCTCTGGCTACATGCAGCCCAAATAATTCCTAACACAGTGAAAGAAAGGCTTCTCTCCCTTTTTTCACCTGCAGTCAGTATTCTTACTTGCTCTGATCCACCTTCACTTGTGAGGGATAATACTGGACTGATTTTCTGGGAACTGAAACTCTGCATGAAAAACAAGGCTGTTGAACTGATTTTAACCAAATTTTGAAATAAATCTTTCAGCAAACTGACTTAGCGTTCAGCTGGGAAATGCTACAGCTGCTGATGAATGTAGTGTGGGCTTTCCCCCTTTGATTCTTCCCTTAGAAAAGTATGACTGTCATTTAGCAATGTTGAGTATATAACAACTAAAACAGCTTTTCAACAGATGCAGGCAATTCTCTCTCATTGGGAATCTCTGAGTCAAGAAGGGATGTTTGCCTAAATGATGTACCCTAAATATAAATTGGTGAGTTATATGACAAAAGTACAGGATAAAATGTGTATGAGAGCATAGTCTGGAATACAGAGGAGTCTGATTCAACAACAGTGATCACCTGTTGGTTTTAAGTCTTTGAGTCAAGAAATGTAGTGTTTGGAGTATCACTGACAGAGCATGTGACTCTTGTGAAGGTTTACTTCTGTGCAGCCCAACTGAGTTATGCTGAAAACTGCTTTGAAATTACACCAGTGTAAGAGACTTGGGTTTCCTGGAGCCTTGAATTCAATCCAAAACCTGCAAGGAAAGAAAGCGCTCCCCACCTGTTTGCAAGAATGATTCAGAGGGAACAAATGAGCATACAAAGGAGTTCCAAAACTGCAGGATCCACACCATAAAAGCAAACTTACTTTTCCTGTTTCTCTTCTTGTTGAACAGAAACACAAAATGGAGATGAACAGCCTTCTGGATTGTGCTTGTTTCAGAAGGCTTGAGAGCCCACTGCCTGCTACTGAACATATGTCAATATTTTCTATTTCTTTCTTAGATTGTAGAGACTAATTTATTTGTTTATTCTTGTGGAGACAGGAAAAAAGTCTCCTCGTTTCATGGCAATATTTTCTCTATCAAATATGTTATTGCATTGATAAGGCTAATAATGGAAAACAGCCCTTTGTCAATATTAATCTGAGATAAATTTCAATAAGAAAATCGACTTCACCTTCAATTTCCAAAAGAGTCAAGTTTTTACAGAAATATTTTTGCATCCATTTCCATGATAATGTAATTAGTTCAACAGTGGACAAGCTTTCTTCAAATCTCTTCAGCATCCACTGCATAGATTGTAAGTTTGTCAGTTCAGATCTGCATTTGATGCATTCATTACTGCATATTTTGATTGATCTAGTGCAGTGTTTTCTATCTGTAGTGTCCAAAACTCTTTCCAGAAACTTTAACAACATTCCTAATTTATTAAGAGCAATATAAGCAAGAGATAGCTGTGCTTTATTCTGTTCTGTAAAAGGAATCATAGCTCTTCTACTCCATACTTGTATAAAGGCATCAGCCCACAAGCATATACGTGAACTAACCACACACAGAATGTCACATCTAGCGTGACTATAGACAGTGTTCTTACTTTCCTAATCAGCAGCTCACAAAAACTGGTTTCAGATCTGAAAACTACATGTGGTTCTCTCTGTTCAATTTATTATTAATAATTCAGACACTACCTTCATTTCATCAGAACTGTTGTTAGCACTCGGAGAAGGTGAGGAGTTAGAAGATGTACACTCAAAATTAGACAACAGCTGTAACAATCATTACCAGCTTACAACATCAATCTCCTACTGAAGACTGACAGCCAAACTGCCATGGATAAAGTTTGCTTGATGATGGCAACAGAAGAGAGCAGAATAATCTTCTCTTCATCCCTAACTGCAAGTCATTTCAGGTCATGGTAAGAAAGTTCAGTCCATACAATACTTATTTTCGACACATGAACATGCAACACCAGTTTTCAGCCATTTGCAGCAACAGTCTAAAGCAGATAAGGATTTTCGTAGTTTTCAGATCAATAAAGCCGAAAACCGACTATAAAAGAGGTCAACAGACAATTCATCCACTGACGTGTTGAATGTTTGATACAGTACAGGTCTAGCTGCTCAAGTTTGACAGCATTCTTGTTTTATATCATACTTCAGCATTGCAAAATGCTGAGCCTGACAGCTCAGCTTAGCAAACCGTGTAAGACCAATTAGTCACCTCCATGATGCATATTTAGAGAACATATCTAAAACCCATGGTCTGTGATAACTTACAACACAAGCCCATGAGAATTTCTCATGAGTAGTTCTCCTCTCCCTACTCAGACTCGCAGAGGAAGGGTTACTTACGTGAGCAGGCAGTGCAGGCTATCAGAAGTTGCCATGTGCCATCTTTGTGCGTAGGCAGAATTGCACAACCCCGAGTCTGTGATTGGATCCTGCTGCTCTCCACTGGACTGTGTGCACATCAGGCACCTGCTGCAGGGAGGTGAACCCGGATTCGAGGTTGGATGAGAGCACACTCTGAGCATGATGGTTGTCCACAGTCCTCTCTCACTGTCTGGAGAGTTTGGCTGCTGCAGAGTGAAAATGGCACACAGATGTTGAAATGGATTAAAATTCTCCCTTGTTTGGAATAGTTCTTTTTTGATGCTGTGCATATCCATTTAAACTGGAATTTTCACACCTGGTGATTTGTTTTCTTCTAGATTCTGTGCTGGACACGTCAACATCTCAGCTGCAGAACTGCAGGACCTTCACAGTTCTATCTGAAGATGACATACTGAACATGCAACTACCAAAATAAAGTTCAGTATTTTGAAAATTAATCCTAGGGGTGTTAGATCGTTTGCACCCCAAAATTACTATGCCTTATTTAGCAATATGTAAAACACATATAATATATCCCAAGTACTTAAAAACATATTTTCAAAAGCAATACACTACTATTGATGAACTCCTCAGGGACTCCAGTGATGGGCACCACAGGAAAGTAGCTGAGGAAATTGCTGACTCTGTATTCAGTGAGGATTGAATAACACACAGTAAAGAAGTGTTAGGACACATAGGTAAAAATAATTGAACAATTGACTGAAAAGACACTCATTACATAAGGTCTGTCTAAAAAAAGCAATAACCCTCTAAGAAACACAGTATTCCACCCATGTAATTTAAACTATCTCATGGAACTGCACTGATGGTCTTAACATCAATACCTCCTAGTATTAAGTTTGATACTATAAATTTAATAACACTTTATAAAAATAAACTCCACTTAAAATTCACTAAAACAAAAATAAAACAATAGATAAAAAATATGAAGACAATAAAGCCTCATACTAATAACTGCATAAGTGAGCATCAGGTTTGTTTCCAAAGTGATTATGATTCTGATCCCTGCTACTGCAATATGGTCTTGAAGAAAAGATAGCAGTCCTTTGATGTTTATAAACCTTATCCAAATTTCCAAATGAAATTAACTTGTGGCAAATTTGTACCTCCCTGCATTTTGTTCAACATCTTCCATTAGTTTAAGCTTTTATGCTGTATCATTATCCAAGTTTATTAACTGAAATGCTGAATATAGAAAAAGAACTTTTAAAAGTTACTTTTCAATGGAGATTGAACACACATACACAGATAACCCCTGGAATATGTTCTTCCTTCAAGGAGGATGACATAACAGAAGCTTAAATTATTAATGTGAATGGCAATATTTGAACTGAAATACTAAAGAGGTCTCTGCTAACTTTTATACCACTATTATAAATGTAGTTAATTTCTCTGAGTCTTGAATAATACATGGAACAAAGTATTTTGTTGCTCTTTCCATGTTTGTCCTTACTTGTATGCATTTAATTACATCCTTCATGCATATTTTTTTTTCGGAGTAAGAAAGTCTGCTACAGATTTAAGATAAGGGTATATACTCAAGGGTCCAGTGGAGAAAGAACCATACATCACTAATAGAACTTCTGACAAAACTCACTAGTGGTAACAGTATCCATCTTCACTTATACACAGTCTGTAGTTTATATTATTACAGAAAAAACAGCCAACCAAAATGTCATTCAGCAGAATTGTGTCCACCACAGTATACTAACACAGATTTTTTTGAGGTTGTGCATCACCAACAGGTTCCTTTGAGGGTTTATAGATATTGATCAGCTTAGCCCTCCATGTCATCCACTTTTTGACTAGATGTGCCATTTATTTCTCTGAGTCTGCAAACACCAATCACTTCTAAAGACTGATTTTTGATTTGGGTCACTAAGGCACTGCATAACAGACTCCAGCTTTCGGCTGGCTTTACACAGAGCTGTTATGACCCTATGTCATTGTATAGCTCTAGGTAGAGCTCTGATCCCAAACACGTTGCAGGGTCAGTGCTTCAGAGAAAGGCAAATTCTCTTAGGTGCAACTTCATATCAATGCAGTGACACTATTTCCTATTATGAATTTACTTTGGCTGCTGCTAGCAGAGGGATCTCTGCAACACGCACCACTGCACAATGTAAATTTGTCCTCAAGTATGTGTGTGTACATCAGTTTTTTAGTCTATAATACCAATTGCAAATATTGGCATGCATGGTTGTGGTGTCTGTGTTTACAGACTGTAAAGAGGCTTAAGTGTTTATCCCCTTTATACACAGAGATATCCTGGACATGTTCAGAAAACATGGAAACCGAGTTTCTGGCCCCCATGCTCGTACTTCTCATGGTACAGAATGCACATTGTTTTTTCTTTACTAACTCTGTATAGGATCTTTACTAACTTTCCATAGGTGGAATGTCTTAATACAGTATTCTTAGTTGTTCTCTGACTGATTGGCTTCCCAGAGGATAACTGTTAAATAAAATGAGAGATACTATTCTCAATATCTTTTACTTCCTGGTCTTATTAGTGTTAACCAGCCTCTTATGTTGCAGCTAGGCAATTCCCAGTGCCTGATTTAAAATGTTATGCTTTGCTTGGGTTCTTCTAAATGACACTTCATGCTTTGAAATGAACAGACCAGAAATAGATCCTAATCAAGTTACATATTACTTGTCATGCAGTAAAACATAGAGATTGCATTGGAGGTTAAGGTATTATATGTATAATTGTATGTTTACAATGTACACACTAAAAGACAGAAGGAGAACTACTCATGTTAATGAAATGGCTTCAAACCTCAGTTATTAATGTGATTTGATTTTCAATTAATGAGTTTTATCTAAGCATTTGGAAGTAAAGGAATGGATCAATGGCTTTGTGTTTGACTAAGATCTAGTAAAGAACATAAGAGGAGTTGTATCCCTATTTTAGTCTTTATAGCTTTACTTTAGATAGACTGTATTGTATCATACTATGAAATACTTACTGCAGCTGTTTGAAATGTAGTTCATCTTCACAAAATTAAGAGAACACCTTCAATGCTAATCAACAGCTTTTAAGTAGAAATTGGTCAGTTGCCTCACTTTTCCATAGAAGCTTTCAGATAAAAATCATGTGTTTGAATTTGCATAGGCCAAAATTTAGGGACATCAGAATGGTACTTCAGCAGAATTCAATGCAACTGTCCCAGCATCATTCTGGAGCTTAAATATGGCTTCAAAGTGGCCAGATGACCAGCCAGAGACGAGTGCAGCAGACAGCTCCTTGTCAACTTCCATTTTAGCACTGACACAGAGGAAGTGCTGTAATTCCTGTCAATTACATGTGTTTTCATCCTTCCCTTGAAATGAATACTCCCTACTCCAATATGGCACCAGGTGGACTAGACAACCTTTTGCATGTTTCTATGAGATCATAATTCTATCCTTTTTAACTATAAATGGAGACACTGATTTCAGTCATTATTGCACCCAAAAGTTAACCAAATATGCTATGGCATTTTATTTGCATTCTACATTGAGAATCTATGAAGATAAGATATGGTCTCATTTTATCTTATGAAGAACGAGTTTCAGAAATCATGAGTAACATGCATAAATAACATCACCACCATGTAGCATTTAATCATGTAGGATTAAAAAGTATGGATCTGAAAATGCTAGCAACTCTTTTACTGAAATACTTAATTCAATATTGCAGATGCAGAGAGCAGGAATATGATGCTGTGAAAAAGGAAGAGAAACCATAGAAAAAAATGTCAGGGTTTTCAGATCAAATGCAATGACAAAATCCTTTGTCTTCACTGTTAAAAAAATTAAAAATAGGTATGTCAATAAATTCTTTTAACATATTAATATTTCAGTTTATGCAGTCAACTGTATGGATTTGATCATAAGGAGGTACAAAAGTCAGACATGTTACTCCCAACTAATTTTTAAAAAATACTCTCCCATGTCACCTGTGTATGTCTATTGAGTGAATGGAGGTGAAATACAATTTGAAGAATTATTTATTTGAATAATTAATAATACTACTAAATCAATTTATCATAAATATTTGAGATTAGTTTTGCAAGATTCATACATTCTAACTCATTTTATAATAATTTCCAGGAAGAAATAGCACAAGATAAGAAATTTAATATGGTAAGAGAATTAGTCAGTGAATTAACCACTTAATAGTGTAAGGATAGTTGATTCATGACATATATGAGATTTGAAAAATTCAGCCAAAAATACAGATACAGGGAACCACTTTTGATGGTGCCTTGAAGCTCACTTAAAGGGATTAAACAACTGTAAACCAGTTTCAGCCTAATTTGTGATGACCAGACTGGGACGTCTCAGAGATCACAATGCTTCCTTGAACATGCAGGAAACGTATATGAAACCACAGCATAGCAACTGTTGATAGGAATTGATTCTTAGTGGTAAGCAATATGATGATTCATAAAGTAAATTTTTCTTCTCACCAACATAATCTCTTAAGAAGCTTACATGTATTACCCACCTGAGTTTACCATACTATTTTATCATTACTTTAATTACGTACCATTTAAATTCAATAAAATTTTTTGGTTTTTTCTAGATCTTCATCCTGGTACTTTGATAATAACCATTAGAGACGATACTTCCTTAAATTTTTACTGCATGCATTTCCGTATATACAAGTAGACATCTTCTTTTCCTTGTTAAATAATGCTAAGGTAAATTCTACAGACTTATCAATGAAGTTGCCAGAGGTATAACTCATCACTGAAACGGAACAATTCCTTTCCTCAGAACTTCCAATTTAATTTTGTTATGTCATTTGTATTTAAATAGTTGTACTTTTAAAATGTTCAGGATAACCAGCATATTTTCTTGGTATTGTTTGCTGCTTAGGGAAAAATTGTGCCTTCTATTTTTCTCTTAATGTTGAAGTTACTTCCTCAAATCTAACAGAGAGTAGATTTTTATTTTATATTAGGAAGAAGTTCCTTTCTGTGGGGGAAGTGAGACACTGGAACAGGTTGCCCAGAGAAGCTATGGATGCTCCATTCCCTGGAAGTGTCCAAGACCAGGTTTGATGGATCTCTGAGCAACCTGGTCTAGTGAAAGGTGACACTGTCCATGGCAGGGGGTTGGAACTGGATGATCTTTAAGGTTCCTTCCAGCACAAACCATTCTAGGATTCTATGATTCCATGATAAATTTTCATAAAACATAATAGAAAATAATATTTGAGAGAATTTCGAATGGACATTTAGTCTACTCCCTTGCCCCAGGGCACTATCGATAGCACTTACACCATTCTCATGTAGATGTTTTACTAACCTGTTCTTATAAACCACCAGTGATGGAAATTGGGCAGTCTTCCTAGGCAACCTGTATGAGCATTTCACTATCTTTTCAATGTTCCTTTAATGTCACTCCCTAATGACTAAACTTCATTCCATTTTAAATATAGTTATGACTCCAAAGAATATGGAGACAATTCCAGTACCTTCTTCCTTGCAGGAACTGTTTGAATCTATGTAGAATTATAGGATCTGCTCTCTTACTGAAAGACTGTTTCTCTACACCCCAGGGTAAAACACTATAAAAGGTTAATTTCCCAAAGTAATATGGCTGTAAATAACTATTTTAACATACTCAAAAAGCATTGTTCGTGCTCTCATTGCTCCTAAGATAAGGAATATTCAAAAAAATATTCTTGCATATCTGTCTTTTAATGTCTCTAAGTTTAGAAATCACAAGGAATTTTTGAATCATAGGTAGAATCCAACTAATTTTTAATGATGAAATCATGTTTACTCAGAAGGGAAACAGCTGAAATAACTCTAAAATTGCCCGAGTGAGAAGAGGAGTCCCTCAAGGAAAGGGCCATATTACTGACTTGCCAACACAGAAGGATTTTCATTGTGCAGACCTGTGTTGTATCTGGACAGTGGGATAAATTCTGACCTTAAAGAGCATTTGATTTCTCCCTTTTCACAAACAAAGTAGGTACATAGGCAGGTGCAAACTCATTTGAAAAAAATTGTATCAGGTGGAACTTCTTTGGGTTTTTTTGAGAAGCTAATTGTCATCACATGCCCTAAGGAGAAAAATTTAAAAAGTGAAGTAATTCACTCAAACTTCCTGCTCAAAAGTCACCCAGAAGTCCCTTAAATTGTATTTATCCCACAATAAACCACAATTTGGGGAGACTAAGCCTAAGCAAAAATTTTTCTTGCTCACTTCTTGACTTTTTGTCAAAAAGACCTGTAGAAAGAAGACTCCTCCTAGAGTGTAAACACCTGAGGGAAAGTCAGAGCATCCTCTGTTTACCTCTGCACCTGCAAAGGAAAACGAAAATGTCTGAAGCCCCACCTTTTAAGAGCCTTGTGAAACAGTCTGGGAACTGAGCCAAAATCTACTCTCTCACTATATAAGACTTGGGAACAGACAGGTATTTCCTCAGAGGCAGGTTGTTCGGTAGTTTCTACCGGGCTTCCAGAAGATGGGTAAAGGTGGTGGGACACGAATACCACTATGGATATCAATACTAGCCCTTGTCTTCATACAGATCAAAGGTAGGAGGATTCACTTGCTTGGCATTTTTACTGTTTTAAAGAATTTATAACTTGCTTTAGAGTTTGAAACATTTTTTCCTGGGCTTTGTGAAGTTAGTGAACCTGTTACCTTCATGCAAGATTTTATTTTCTGCTTAAAATACTTTCCTTCCTAAGAAGAGGAAATTAACTCTTTTGAAACTGATGTCCTTTTTTTCTCCTGTTGAAATCTGGAACAGCTCCACTGCATTGAGTGGAACCCTTTCAGAACTTACATTTCTACACAAATGCCTCAAGATTTGCATTTAGCTTTAAATATCCATTTCAAGATGGTATAGCATTTCTAAATGTACAAACCAAAAGGTGCAAAGGTACCTCTAGAAAGGAACAAGTCAGTGGAGGAATATGTCTCCATGCCTTATTGTAGACTCTGTCTATCAGCTGACGATAAAGTACTGAAAAAAGAGTGTTTTGCTTGAAAACCATCAGACAATAGATTTAAAGAATTTATTTGTTCTTGCTTATGAGGTTGTATAAAAGCTTAGCACATAGGGTTGGTTTATGATGGGTTGAAAACAAATGGAACTGCTATAAATATTCTGAGGGCACGTCATAGTCACAGATGGATGGAAATATCTTTAATTTTTTGTTGTTGTTGTTCTTTTTTCACCTGATAATTTCCCTTTAAGTTTAAGGTAACAACAATGTTAGTTTTAAGTGCATTTTGATCTTAAGTGCAGATCCTATTGTATGATTTCAAATTTTTCCTACTCCTAGGTAGTTCCATAGTAACTTATGTTAAGAAGTGGTAGTGTCAAAGAATAGTCCATCACAGGACTAGCTGCTGCATCAGCACAACATGCAATGGCAGCAGGGATCTGCAATGCATATGGCATGAGAGAGAGCAGAGCCACATAGTGCATGGAGAGAGAAGCAAAAAGCTCTCTGAGGCTGGGCAGTGAAGGAGGCAGAAGCACTGAATGGTTCCAACCTTAAAAGAGGACATATGGCCTTCCAACCCTAGCTGCAGCCCCCAGCTCTTTCCCCAGGAGGGGACTGCAGAGCTGACTACAGCTCTGCTTACAGCCTTAGCCCCTCCAGCGGTCCTACCCACAGACTGCCCTCGTGGGGTGCAGCAGGGGGTGAACCTGCCCTTGCAGTTTTCTCTGGCCAGCATAGTCTTCACCTCGACCTGCCCTCTGATGAACTCTCACTAAACAGTGCATTGAAAGCCCCTCTGGCCCCTGGAGTCAATGTATGTATTCCTATTCTGATGCTGCAGTGGAATGGAATGAAAAATGGTTTCTTTGCTTTGGGGCAAAATCAACAGGCACAAATGTATCTATTGGAGGGACCTATTTCCTTCTGTGTGATGCAGCTTTTGCATTTATTTTCCTTCTGTGGCTTATTCCAAAGCGTGTTTGAGACTGTAAAATACAGAGTAACTTTGGCTTTGACAAAGAGCAGTCCTCTAACCCTAAAGTGAATTCTTCCTGTGCAAAAGGGACCTATTTTAAAGTCATCTGGCTAGAAAAAAAGGTTTTACTGATGCTTAAAGCACAGAGTGATCTCTCTATAGGTATAAAACCTAAGAATTTTAGGTCCTTTATTTGGAAAGCTTATAAGGGAATCCAGGGGTATACTGTGACAGAATAAGGACCTGCTCAAATCACCAGAGGCATGTCTTTGATGGCTTCTCTGTAGTAATTTGTTACCCAAAAAATTAAAAAACAAAAAAAGGAAAAGGCTGAAGGAGTGGTGTTTGGCCATCATGGTTGCATGTAGCACAGGTCCTGATGCATTTCTGACCTCCTGTACATAAACATATATTTGATTTTTGATATACTGAGTGTTGCATGTTTAAACAGATCTAATTGAGTAATTATGAGGAAACTCAAGAAAATCAGACATTCACATTTCCTTTACTACTCTTCTTGGTGCAGTTCAAGCCCAGGGTGATGAACAACCAACAAAGTCAGAGTATGTTTCTCCATCTCTCCTGCAGCGACAAAAATGTAAGAATTTTTATGCTGATCTCTTTCTAAGGTTTTGGTCCAAATAAAGGTGATAAATAGTAAGATTACTAGAATATTTTTATTCCTAGCTAAAATATACCACACATATTAAAAGAGAAGTCCTCTGTACAATATATCCAATTCTCAGCCAATCTTTGACTGCTCTAAGCTTGAGAACTTCCTCTGAGATCTGTCCCAGTGGATCTGCTCTACTGATATGATGCAGTTATCTAATCTTTAACTTCACAAAAGGTACATAACTTATATCTAAAAGTGTATTTTCAGAAGAGGTGTGTGTTTACATACATATCACCAAGGTACTTGATAGTAGGTAATAAAAGGCACATTTTTTTACACTGTGTCAAGATGACTGCATCACTCACAAGAGAATGAGAAAACTGTAGCTACCTTAAACATTAGAATAATTAAGTACTACAAGATCATGCATGACACATAACTGTACAGAGCAAAATAAACGTGTAAGGATCCAAAACTGACTGGTGTGTTAGTGAGAACAGGCTGAAATAATTGAACATTAAGTCTGCCCTGCAAAATGTGTGTCACAAATTATTTAAAAGTAGCTGTTGTAATCACTATTACAATACAGTGCTCTGAGGATCGTATTGCTGCTTTTGAGTTCAGAACATCAGGGCCAGCAACAGATGGGAGTCCGGAACAAATATGGAAGAAAGGACTACAGTTGTTGCAATTTAGCTGTTAATGAAATTTATAGAAAGACAAAACACAAAGCATTGTGTAAAAATCACCAATCAAACCTTGTGGAAACTTTCCTCTAGAGTGTAACTGGTAGTAGGAAATATTAATCACTAAAAGGACTAGGCAATCTCTAACCATGTTTTAGGACTTCAAAGAAGATTAAACCTGGTCATTTTTTCTGCTTTCTATTTTCTACCAGCTTTCAAATCCCAAGGAGTGACAATCATTCCACCTTTTCCAAATGCACTGAAAGTAAAGGGTAAGTTAAGCAAATGTCATAGCTTAGATATCTGTGCTCCTGTTAATGACACAGAGCATGGAGTGACTGAGAAAATAAATTGTGTAAGATCCTTTAGCATCTTAAAACAAACATTAACAGAAAATTAATTAATCAGGTAATGTAGATAATCTAAACGTGAATCCAGTGCTTTGCCTCATTGTTCTATGATGCAGCTGTAAAAAATTTTAAAAAAATATATTTATACATGTGTACAAATTGTATATGTTTTTCTTCAGTATCATACAAATTTCCAGAAAAGATAGGAAAATACTAGTGTGCTGAAAACTGTCAAGACACCTTATCTAGGGAATAGGGTACAATTGAAGCAGGGTGAGTGTAAATGTGGAAGAGATGTGGAAAGGAACTGGGAAGATAATCAGGGAGATTGGAGAGTCTGCTTGTAAGGAAAGGAAGACTGAAAAGAAATAAGACATTTCTATAATGGGTGGGGGAATGAGCAGGGAGGTGGAATCCCTTCAAGGTGAAGTGCAATTTTGGCACAAGAACAACCAGGCATATGTGGGACAGGAATATGTTTTGGAAGATGTAGGCAAAAGTCTTCCAGCCATTCAGAGATTGTGGTTATGAGTGGCCTTCCCAAGTAGGAGTATCAACTAGTTTTAAACCAGCTTTAAAATGGTTTTATGGTGAAACTTTAGGACTTCATATATTTAGGCAAGGATTTATAGGCTATGGAAGTCATCAGAACTAGAGCACTGGATCTAGCGACCCAGGAGGTCTCTTTTGATCCTAGGCCCTATATCCCTATGCAAAACTGATTAAACACAAAAAGAAACTGAACTAACTAAATAAATAATGATAAACAAATAGCTTGACAAAACAGAAAAAAGATGGGTTTTTTGGACACAAGCTAGTGAAAGACATAGGAGGGATAAAGCATCTAAAGGGAGGGTATTATAAAAAAATATGGAAAATTCTTACTGCTTATTTTGAATCCACAGCTGGCAACCCCTCTCACAATGGCCGTGTGTGCAGCACGTGGGGTAACTTCCACTTCAAGACCTTTGACGGGGACATCTTTTACTTCCCTGGGCTCTGCAATTACATCTTTGCATCCAACTGCAAGTCTTCCTACGAGGACTTCAACATCCAGATTAGGCGTGCAATGGTGGAAAATGCTACTGTGATCACTCACGTCATCATGAAGCTGGAAGGAGTAGTGATCGAACTGACCCGCGGCTCTGTCCTGCTCGATGACAAATTGTATGTTCCTACCTTGTTCCCAGTGGGCTCTTTGAGCAAGCATCCCTTTCCCTCATTGGATCTCACATTGCTCCCAAGCAGTGGGAGGGCTCATGTCCTTCCTGAAGTATTAACAGAAAAAGGGAAGGCATGACAGCAAGCTGAGTGCCACTTCTGCAGATTATCCCTGTGCCTTGTTCAGATGAGCTGTATCCAATATGCTGTCCCACTGCTGAAATAGTGTATGGATGTATGCAGTGAAGTCTGTAAGCTTCATTCAGTGAAAGTGTTAGGTTTTTATACCCTTGAAGTTACTACTTCCCATTAATTTTACCACAGCAGAAACCCTGAGAGGAATTTTTTACAGCTTTTGTCCTTGCACTGAACAGTGTGCAGTACAGCAGTGACTGCAGCTTGTATCTGAGTTAAATTATCTGTTCTGGTAACTTGCTATCTGTGTAGCAATTGTAGCACTGACTTTGGCATGGGGTGTGAAATCTGCCTGAAAGACCAGGTAAATATTTGGGCAGCTGTCCCACCGTGAGTTGTCTGTTATGGCAGCTATGTACAGTGAGCCAAACTACAGGTTATCTTGTGTACAGCTTCCTGAGTGGCACTCATGTCACAGAAAGCCTCGAGTCTATTCCTTTATTATCAAATGCTTCAAGGTGCAAACAGCAATATCCTGGAGCACACTGCCTGCAAAACAGAGCCTCCCAGCACTTTTTGGAACAATACAACCATAGATATATGCTAACATTTTAGCCAGCAAAACACCCCTAACAGAGAAAGCCAAAAGGGGCAACAGGAAAAGCAAGGCTGATCCATTTGCATGACGAGAGGCAATTGCATAGGAAATGGACAAATGTTACAAACCTGTGTTTTCCGTAGTAGTTATTGCTCCAATTTCCTCACAAATACATCTTGAAAATTCTCAAAGAGAATGAGAAAGGATATAATTGTGGACATTCAATGGATATACTGTCTCTGCCACTGCTGACTTATGGTGATCTTTCCCCAGGGTCCAGGTGCCCTACAGCCACATGGGAGTCTTGATAGAGAGAAGTAACAACTATTTGAAAGTTTCTGCCAAGTTGGGACTGACCTTCCTTTGGAATGGACATGATGCCCTCCTGGTAAGAAAACATCCAGAGCACAGCAGAAAGTCTGTATTTTGAGAATAGTCTGTTTTCACGTTTGCAGTATGACTGCCAGACAGTAATGTAATTACGAACCACATTCCTCAATTTTTTTAAGGTGGAACTAGATAAGAAATATGCCAATCAAACTTGTGGACTTTGTGGGGACTTCAATGGAATTCCAGTCAGCAATGAATTTCTTTCAGGGAGTAAGTAATAAAAAGCATTAAAAGTGCTTGTTTTTCCTTTTTGCAATATATCGTAATATAGGTTGTGATTGTATTAGCTGCAAAACTAGTGATTTTTCTTCATGTATTTCTGTGATGTCTGCTGTGCAAAGTCAGGGCTTTGACATGTATTTAGACTGCTTCTATCACTGTTCGATAATTTAAGACCAGCCACATAAAAATTTCTATGTGTCTTCAATAGTTAGGCACCAGTTCTTCATATATCCTGTTCATCATCTTTTACCTTTCATGTTAGTGATTTGGCAATCACTGTTCACATCATAGCAGGTAGTCACAAAAGAAAATATATCCATGCAAAATTCAGTAAGCATTATTCTAATACTTGAACTGTTTTTCACAGAGACAAAACTGACTCCCATACAGTTTGGTAATAGGCAGAAGATGGATGGGCCCACAGAGCAGTGTGATGATCCTATTCCTCCTACTTCTCTGATGAACTGCTCAGCAGAATTCGTAAGAACCTCTCTCTCGAAAATTGTTTTCTCAGTGTGAAATACATTCTCAAATTTTGGACAAAATTTGTTAGATGGGGAAAAAATATAGCATGAATATGACTCAACTGGGGGTCTGGAAAAAACAATATTCTAAATTTCATGTTTCATTCTTTGATAAAGTGAATACTAAAAATTTTCATTCCCCATTTTATGAAAATACCGCATATTTTCCTGAAAGAGAAAATCATTGAGGATGTCTTTAATATAAAGAAATTATATAATGCTCGGGAAGTCACCTGAGGAAACAGTAACTAAGGATATGGAAGATCCAGAGTTAATCAAAGGAGTTCCATGTTGTTTTGCCCTATTGTTATATTTTTTCTTAAATATCTACTTATGGCTACTATTGTGTGGATTTCTGGACCAGAAGAATCCTTGATTTGTTCTGCTCCATGCCTTAAACAATTAGTTTCCTATTTTCTTAACACTTTGTTTACCTTCTCTTTTTTCCTTCCTAGGCCTCTATCTGTGAGACCGTATTAACCAGCAAAGCATTTACAAGTTGTAACATGCTTGTGAATGTTCAGGACTACATTGAGACTTGCATACAGGACCTGTGCCACTGTGACAGCTCCATGGCTGACTTCTGCATGTGCAACACCTTTGCTGAGTACTCCCGGCAGTGCGCTCATGCAGGTGGACAGCCCCTGAACTGGAGAACCTCAGAACTGTGCCGTGAGTATCCTGGGAAGGGACTTCCACCTGTGCTTACTACCCACATCTAGTAAACTTCAAATACCTGAGGTTTTTTCCTGAAGAAGACAGTCATTTAAAAGTGTATGCAATTATCATGAAATCAGTTTTAACCTGATCATACTCAAGACTTTGGGAATATGGAAGTTAAGGGGATTTTGCCTTACAAGGGATTTTCAATATAAATCAGAAAATCTAAAATGTTTCAGCCTCCACTTGGATCAGGATACCCTGTCATATCTTGACACAAAACAACTTAAATTGCAAATACTGTTTTCTCAACCTTGCAAATGAAAAGTCAGCTTTATAATACTCTTTCTACTTTTAGCCAAATCGTGTCCATTCAACATGCAATACCACGAGTGTGGCTCTCCCTGCTCCGATACGTGCAGCAACCCGGAACGATCAGCACTTTGTGAAGATCACTGTACAGATGGCTGTGTCTGTCCTCCAGGCAAGCTCATTTCCTGCCTTTTCTCATAGCCAAAAGCCCTAGAATACTTACCTTAATGTGTAATGTACATGTAAATGTACACACTTAACAACTTTCATACTCTGGATCATTCCCACCACATCATCAGTGTTATTATCATTGAAGTAATATCTACATTTCTCCCCTGGATGCATTGTTTCTATTCAAATTACTAGATATGCCCTTTTAAACAACAAAGGTGCTTTATATATAAAAGAAATGGGACATAATCTCAGGTATCTGCTAGATATATGTTCAAAGGCAGGTTCTGCAGTGCACAGAACAAGTAATAGACCCTTTCTTTTTGTAGGAATGGTGTTTGATGACGTTAATGGTGCTGGCTGCATCCCCCGCAGAGAGTGCCACTGTACCTATGAAGGTGAAACTTATGCTCCTGGTGCCTCCTTCTCATCTAAATGCAGATCATGGTAACATATTTTCTCACTTTTTGGTTTTTGGGGTTTTCTTGGGTTTTGGGTTGGGGTTTTTTGTGCATTAGCTGAATATTTACTAATTTCCCCTCAAAAAACAAATGAGGAACTACTTACCAGTTGAAGTTCCATGATTGCACTGCTTTAGAGGATACTTTCATGTCTATTTTCCCTTCACACTTAGAAGAAAAATTTGAGTTTTTTAATAGGTGCTTCAATTTCAAGACTTATCAATGAAAGAAGATAATCAAAGTCAAATACCAGAGGTATTTAAAAATGTGAATTAGTGTTACATCCTTTGCAGCACTGAATAGCACAGTGTCATACTAAGATGCTCATATAAAATACTGTGGAGGACATGCCATTTAGGGGCATGTTGCATTTAGACAGAGCGGGATATCACATTTCAGAGACATGTTTGACAAATATATATGTTTTAATATCCCTATAATTACTGAAGTATTGCTGCATAAGTGCATGCAAATATACCTACCTATTTATTTATCTATTTTCCAAGAAATACTTAACATATTTGACATGGATGACAGGTTCACCAGGCCTGAATTCTGTCCAAAGACTGGAAATGAACAACAATATATATATATAAAACAATCACCTTAATATAAATATGCCTGCCCCATATTATTCTGAGATTTCAAAGCAATAGTGGTTTCTGTGGCAGTATGATCAGTTCTTCAAGAGGAAAATTAAGGCATCATCTGCCCTCATCATCTTTTTATTTCATTTATACTTGCACTAACCAATGTTACTGAATGCCTCCTTCATTTCAGTACCTGCGTTGGAGGTGAATGGTCTTGCATTACTCAGTCATGCCCTGGGACTTGCAGTATTGAAGGAGGTTCCCACATTTCAACATTTGATGAGAAATACTATTCCTTCTTTGGAGACTGTAGTTATGTCCTAACCAAGGTAAAAATGAGTCACAATCCTTGCTAAAGTAAAATGTTTTTATTATGTATAATGTTGTTTGAAAACTACTGGCAATCACATCAGTTTTCTGAATCTTAGAGGGTCAACATGGTTAGAGGGTTAACATTCCTAAATGGATTTCAGGGGCTTTTCTGTTAAAGTTATACTAAATAATATTGTAGTAGTTTTGTGTTCTTTGAACATTGTTTAGGAATTGCACTAAGTTATGTTAGATTTCATGACCCTAGGTATATTAATTGTTTATTTTTGCTGAATAACTAAGTTAAACTATTTTCATAAGGACTTCATATTAAATAAAATCTGTTCTTGACAAGAGCAATCTGAACGTTACCAAGAAAAAAGAATCATAAAACCTTAGAAATGAGCTAGAATGAGATAATTTAGAAATAGATTAGACTAAATCAATGAAACTTTTGGATAAGATTCACAAGCAGCGCTTTGATCCACAATGGCATCATAGGTCAGACTCAAACTCCTCTTTTTGGCACCAACATGTAAAATTATATTCTGAGGGTCTCTGGAGACAGAGGAAAAACCCTAAATTTGTACACAAAAGTTCAAAAAGCCCCAGAATTTAATATTGAATTTCCAGATGGCTGTAATTCTGCATCTCAGCTGTCCTCAATTTAGTCTTCATTATACCAAAAAAGTGATAAGACACGTTCAGAATCACAGCTTTCTCTGGGTCTTTCCCTGTTGTGTTTTGGCCATTAGGCACACTTTGAAGATGGCTCACAGAACACCTATGAAAATCAGAACCAAGTCAAAACCTGAGTTTTACCTTTCTGCAGTAACTTCCTGAATACCAATTTTAGCTTAATTTTGTCCTTTGAGAGGATATTTAAATGCATATTTCCCACCTGTTAAAAGAATGTTTCCAGTGTCTTCTGCACTGAATAGATTATTCAAGATCCTGGTGATTTGGACAATCTCTTTCCTCCTCCTGGTAAACTTCATAACCAGTGGGCAAGAAAGGCACACTTCCTCCCTCTCTAGCATGTTAAACTAATATCACCTAAACATTAGGAACTAGTCTTCCTAAAGCATGAGGAAGTTTTAATGTTCAGATTAATATGTCTAACTTTCCCCTGAATGCCAGAAGCAATATATAGCTTCCAGTGTGCAGACTGCATGAATGCCAGCTTACTTAGTGACTCTAGACATTTATGTTAAACCATATGAGCAAGAAGAAATGAAATAAACAATATTTTAAGACTCACTTTAGTAAGAAATCCATTTGAGTGGGAACCTTTTTGAGATAACAATATTCCAATATAGCAAATCCTTTTAACAATGTCTTTTGTTTTCTTCTTCAAGCTCTGTGACAGCAATGAATTCACAGTGTTGGGGGATATCCACAAGTGTGGCCTGACTGACACTGAGACATGCCTGAAGGGTGTAGCCATCAGCCTAAATGGAGGACAAACGGTGAGCAGCAAATGGATGCACCTGACATTCTGCAGGGATGTTCTCAAAGATTAACAGATAAGGCAAATGACACATAACAGCACAGACAAGAAATCTGCACTTGCTTTTTTGTTTTATTTCATTTGAACATTATTAAAAGAAAAATTAAGAATTATGTAAGCGCATTAGAGGACAAGATCTTAGCTTTCTGTTATTTAGATAACTTCTGGGTTTTGCTTTCTTGGACAATCAGTGGAACACAGTAACAAAGATTAAAGAAATAGTACAGGAATCAGAGCATCATCATAGTCTCCCTCCATTTTCTTTCCCTTTATCTTGAACAGCAATAGATAGAAAACATTTGTAAAGTAGTTTACTTATCTGCTTGATAATAATTGTCTTTTTTTGTGGACAGAACATTGTGATCCAGCCTTCTGGTAGTGTATTTGTGAATATGATCTACACGCAGCTACCATTCTCAGCAGGTAAGTTTCTTTGAAAAGCTTCTGTGATGTTTCTCATTTTTACTTTAACATGTTATTACATGAGTTAAACTAAAGCCAAATTCTACCTCTGGTTACACTGCAGCAAACCCAGAGTACTGCAGTACAGCATAATCTGCTGCTTTTATGTAATGGGTTTGCCTATTCAACATTAATAATTTTAGCAAAATCATGGTTTAAATACAGCAATATCTAATTAGTTCAAGCAAATAGTGTTATTGCACACTTTCAGATCCAAACATTGCCATAAGAGAGGCAAGAAAAATTCTGACATGCAACTGGACTCTAATATCTCAAGTCATTTAGTTCCCTGTGTTCCTCATCCTTTTTCTCAAAGCACATTCATCACTGAAGTTTCTCACATGCCACTTCTTCTCAAACACTACCGTGCCCGAACACAAAGCCAACCATGAAAGGACAGAATAGGTCCAGGCTGGAGTCTTTAATTAAATAGTGCTATAGCATTTTCATCAAACAAAGCAAACCTTTTAAATAACAACAGAAGTGTGTGTTCTTCCCTCATTTTAAAACACTTGACAGAAAGTGAAGGTTTTGTATATATTTGTTGCTTAGGTGTTTAGGATAGACTCTTTAGGTGCTGGATCTGAAATCCTATAAGGATCATTTTCCCCCCAGTTCTTCAGAAATTAGGACCATATCAAACACAGCTGTAGAATTCCTCTGTATAGTGAACAATTATTTCAAATGCTCGTCTCATATGAAATTATAACTATTTTGTTCTTATATCCCTAGCAAATGTCACCATCTTCAGGCCTTCATCTTTCTTCATAATTCTGCAAACAACATTTGGTCTTCAGCTACAGGTTCAACTCATGCCTTCAATGCAAGTTTTCATAGACTTAGACCCATCACATAAAGGGCAGACGTGTGGTGAGTGACCTTGTCATAACAACTGCCCTCACCAGTACCTGTCATCCTGTAGGAGACTTGCACAGACCATCTGCTTCCTTCTAGGTCTCTGTGGAAACTTCAATGACATACAGACAGATGATTTCAAAACCACCAGTGGTGTGATAGAGGGCACTTCAGCTGCCTTTGGCAATACTTGGAAAACTCGGGCTGATTGTCCTGATACCAAAAATACCTTTGAGGACCCCTGTACTGTCAGCATACAAAATGGTAAGCTCAGCAACTTCTTCTATTCTCCTTTAAGAGGCAAAGAAGGAATTAGCTGATCAACCAACAAGCATTTAGCCAAAATAACAGAGCATAACTATTCACACACACACACACAATTTTCCTCAGTTGACACCAGAAGTCTTCAATTAATAAATAATAACTAGTAAAATATTTTGGATCTTTAGATATATTCCTTTGGATCAAGACAGCAAGTCAACTTACTTAAGGGAAACTGGAATCACATCATATTAGGGGCTCATACCTAGAAAGAACTGATCATCATATAGGAAAAAAGCTGTGCAAAGCCTCACTGAAGGTTGTGGCCCTTCCACTGTTAAACTAAGGACCAGACTTACAGTTTAGAGATTCAAGGCATTCAAGCTCCATTTCAGCCAACAAAATAATTAGTTCTTGAATATTCAAAAGATACTCTTCTGTTTTCTGAGATGAACTAGCATAGTTTTAATTCACAGTGTGAACCTTCTTTTTTCAAATTCATCTAAGGATATCTTAGTTTATTCCATGACAATTATTGTGAGTTAGAGAACATTCTGTTTATGAAGAGTTCATATTGCTGCCTAGAGAAAGTGAGTGTGCTTCAGCAAATGCAGAGCTTAATTATATTGTAAAGCTAAGCTTCTGCAATTTCCCTGGAGGAGATATAGTTACATTGAAACAGGAGTTTTGAAAATGAAGTGCAACAGAAATCCTTACCATGTTTTCAATTCACAGACCAGTATGCTCAGCACTGGTGTGGACTGCTCTCTGATACCACGGGACCTTTTGCTGAATGTCACTCAACAGTGAATCCAGAAGTTTACCATAAGGTATTTGGCTCTAACTTTATCCCATTTAGGAGTAAAAGACTCAGATTTCTGATACTAACACCTGAGAGAATAACTTGCCAATTGTGAGGAGATGCATTCATGATAGCTCTTTACAAGCCAAGGGTTCATTCTTATCTACACAATATGAAATTTGCTCCTTTGTAAAGCTATCTTTTTTATCCATTCCCTGGAGGATAATCTTGCAGGTGTATTCCTCCTGCACCTATTTTTAGGTGCAAGCTTAAAGACTAAGTTATGAGTTTGGATTCCCTGCCAAAGGATAAAAATTGTCCCTTCTGAGAGATATAATGAAAGCTTTAGTCAGAATCTTAACTGGCACTTTTAATTCCTCTGAACTGCTCTCAGAAGGCTCTTGCCTATATGCAAGGACAAGGCAAATAATGTGTGTAAAAAGCAGCAATGAGATTTAGATAAGATGTGAACGAAAGTTTTCCAGGAGTTCAAGGTAATGAAGCCCTGTAACAGAGTCCCTGGGTACTTTACAAAACCTTCCTGTTATTGGAAATTTGTAAGATTATGTTCAATACACATCATCTGGAATTACAATTTTATAGTATCCTTGCCCAGCATAGAAACATATCAAATAACTTCTTGTTTTCTTTGTTCCTCTGCTGCAGAGAGCCCAGGCTCTTAAGCATAAGCTCCAAAACCTGGGTGGAATCAAATAACCTCCATTTATTCTAAATATATATGGCACAGTGGCAACAAACTGGAAGCAGTTGGAAAACTGCCAACACCTGAAAAAATACAAAAAAAGGAAGAAAAAAACACTTCAAAATAGTGGACCTTGAATTACTTTTTTTTTTTTTTTTCACATACTGAGCTCAATGAAAATCAGGCATATATTTACTTACACACGTGCATTACACTCACTTTAACCTCTAATGAACATAACACTCTTAGAAAAATGCAGACTGCTATGGCTTTGACATGACAATCTGATGATCACATGTCATCCTCTGTTCCTAGAACTGTATGTTTGACACGTGTAACTGTGAGAAGAGTGAGGACTGCATGTGTGCTGCCCTTTCCAGCTATGTCAGAGCCTGTGCTGCCAAAGGAGTTCTCCTCACTGGATGGAGGAGCAAAGCCTGCAGTAAGTTCTACATCCCTTTGCCTTTTGAAAATGATCACCCAGAAAGCCCTACATAGCAGCTCTCAGATTCCCACAGTAAATTCTGTTAAATTGGGGTTTAAGTATAGCATTGACTTTCAAGAAGCTGAGGAGGAAAAGAATACCCTAAAAGTAAAAGAGTAAACAGGGAGAAATATTAAAAATAGGTTGTTAGATTACTTGCTCAGAACCATCAGAAATAACCTGGAGAGCAATACCCTTGCACTAGGAATAAAATAAGTAGGGTGTTTCTCATTATACTTTGACAAAAAGTATAAAAATAGCAATGAGGGCAAAACACACTATGCCTTAATATAATTGAACTTTGTTCTTTTTTTAACTTGGACAAAACATTTGTGACATGTTTATAGGGGAAAATTTTGCTCTAGCAGTGTAAAAAAAAAAAAATTACACTGCTGGGGATATCAGTAAAGCATGTGTATATACAATGCCATGTTTATCATATATACTTTATCTCAAATACTTTATACCTATATTGATTCTTGAATGAACTACAAATGTAACTCACCCTTTTACTCTCAAGCAAAATACACCACCTTGTGTCCGAAGTCCTTGAAGTACACCTACAATGTTGATTCCTGCCAACCCACCTGCCGGTCTCTGAGTGAGCCTGATGTCACCTGCAGCATCAAGTTTGTCCCAGTTGATGGCTGCACCTGCATAAATGGAACCTACATGGATGATAGTGGCAAATGTGTGCCTGCTTCTAGCTGTCCTTGTTACTACAAAGGAATGCCTCTGTCTTCTGGAGAAGTTGTTCATGATAATGGTGTTGTCTGGTAAGAGATTTGATTAAAAAATTAGAAAAGAGATTGGATATAGACAATCATGAAACCACGTAAACGTTATGAAACCTAATAAAATCAAAATAATTTCTATACCTAAAAATGTCAACTAAAAAAACACAGCTTCTTAAAAAATTCTTAGGGCTACCCATGTTTGGAAGACTGTACATAAACAATTACAGGAATTCAACAAACAGTCCAGTGGTGGGTCAGCCTTTGCTAACAACCAAACTCCCACCCTGTCCCTTTCTCTCTGCCTCCCATCCTCCCTTGCCTCCACATATATTTTTCTTATCCATGACTGTAAAAGACTTGTTTCATGGTGAAAGATGTTTGATAATCCCGTTACAGATTATGTCCATTATGATTGAAATCTGAACTATTCTGAAGGTCAGTTTTACACCAGGAAAATAGACAGAACAAACATTTATTTTTATAGAATCTATTTGTATTTTGTTCTATTATAATATAAAATATTAATATTTTTGAAATGTGCAAATTATTTTATGTATTTGATAAAGGACACATTTTATTTGTTTTATCACACAGTAATTTTTCACTATTTCAAGTTCATTAGGGAATAGGATGAAACTTAACAAGGAAAAGTTAAAAAATATCCATTCCCTTGTTTTTATAGCACTTGCGCCTATGGAAAACTGAGCTGCATTGGAGAGAAGCCTGAACCAGGTAACATATCACTTACGATTTTCTTTAATTCTCCCTTTCTGTCTTCACCCTTTCCAGTTCTTTCTTCTCTTGTCATAATGATGCAAATTGTACAAGTCTGAAATCAGGCAAGAAAATGAACTGTAATGTAGAGAACATTCTTAAAATATAAAGAAACACTGTCTCACCTTTCAGGTGGCTGAAACAAGTTAGAACACCCTGGGTTACCCAGGGTAAAAAGATACTTGGTCACCTCACTGAATATGAGGGGGAAACTCTTCACATTTTAATTAAAATATAAAAGCAAAAAAACCTCAAAGAAACCAAACAATAAAAAAACCAAAAAAGTAAACCAGGATCTTTGTTATCCTGTTTTGTTCTGTTTTTCTGAAAGGAAGTGTTTCATGAAGCTAACTAAAAATCAATTTTATTGAGTAGTCCAAGCATAAGCACAAAAACCAGATGTATACAAGAACAACATAATATTCAGTTTCTCTTTCGTGCTACATGCCTCACTTTAAGGTACACATAACGTACAAAGGAGTATTTCCTTTTTTTTCTTGGAAACACAAAGATACAAATGCATAGTTGATCTCACATTCCTCATGGCTTTTCTCTCTTTCAGTCTGCGTGCCTCCCATGGTTTATGTTGACTGTGGCAATGCCACTGCAAATGTGGTAGGAGCAGGATGCCAGAAGAGCTGTCAGACTCTAGATATGGAGTGTGTAAGTACAGATCTCTTTATACCTAGTTGAAAGCATATTAATCAAGATCTCTTTTACAATTACCAGCTACAGCTGGAATCTTCCAGCAGGGAAATGTTTCAAGTCATGTTTTCTTTATGGTCCTTACAGTACAAAACTCACTGTGTCTCTGGCTGCGTGTGTCCTCATGATCAAGTGTTGGATGGCAAAGGTGGCTGTATAGCTCCAGAAGACTGTCCATGTATTCACAATGGGAATTCCTACAGTCCAGGAGAATCAATCAGAGTTGGCTGTAACAACTGGTAAGAGCATATTGAAAAGTAGTATTTTGGAGCATCTGAAATGGAACATTTTAAGCTCTAGGCAAATAACATTTCACTCTAGCAGTATCAAGATTTCTAGGAAGGAATTCTACAAGAAATGATCCACTTAGTACCTAAAAAGCAAGTTCTGTCTATTTTTCTCAATGGTGCAGCCCAGAAATTGCAAGGGGTCAGAAAAACACCATGGTTTTGATGTTGTCATATTCATTCAAGTCAAAAAATCTTCCCAGGAAATCCTTACATTTCAATAGATCCAACCGGTTTTGAAAATGTGAAAGAATTGGTGTTTTCCAATGCAAATGATTCATTCCATTATTAAGTAACACAGTCTTTGGATAAATTCCAATAGTTCTTGAGCTATGCTGCATTTTTGAGAATAAGCAAACCGTATTTTTTCATTAGAGTCTTAACACATTTTAAAATGCAGAAATGTACCTATATTTATAGTGTGTATGTCTAGTTTTTACATCTGGAGTGCTTTTTGTCTTGTGTAGCACATGTAGAAACAGAAAATGGCAATGCTCTGAGGAACCCTGCCTGGAAACGTGTTCTGTTTATGGAGATGGGCATTACAGCACCTTTGATGGCAAACGCTTTGATTTTGAAGGAGACTGTGAATATGTTCTGGTCCAGGTAACAGAGCCCTGCCAAGTTTTTTGCTCTAAGTACCTTGCATTTTACTTTTGAACATGTTAACAGTGAATATCATTCCCCTGTTTCAGAACTATTGTGGTCAACAAGCTATGAACCAGGGAACCTTCAGAGTCATCACTGAGAACATTCCATGTGGCACTACAGGAACTACCTGCTCTAAGTCTATTAAAGTTTTCCTGGGCGTAAGTATTTTCTTTAAGTTGTGCCAGAAGGATGGAACAAGCTGTCCCAGATAGACTGCATAGGAGAAGTGCCCTCCAAAATAATGAAAATGTCACTGGACTTGTTTTGCTCTCTGCTCTAGAAAGCAAAGGAGGGAAATCTACAGAGAAATTTCTTAATGTGAGGTTTTTGAATAGGATCCTTTTGATTATATCATTATTTCAAGAAGTTACTGTCAATATATAAAACTATACAAAATAGGTGACTTTTTAAATTAGTCTCTGACTTTCTCCTCTCCTGTCTCAGAACTATGAGCTGGTACTCAGTGATGGACACTCTGACGTCATCCAGAGGACACCTGGAGGAAAAATGCCATTCCAAATCCGTTCCATGGGCATCTACCTGGTGGTTGACACTACTGTTGGTCTGATACTCATGTGGGACAAGAAAACCAGTATATTCATCAAACTTAGTCCCAGCTTTCAGGTATACTTTAAAAGTAAAAACATGAATAAAACAAATGCTGAAAAATATTCAGATTATCTCTCAAAGAAAGAGGGTGGGAATTTAGGCTGTAAACCAGAAGACTGTAACTAAAAGAGCAGAAATTGCATATTATTATCCTTGTTGTGTTGACTTAAATTCTGTACTACTCATTTTCCTTAAATTATATTATTCAGCAATGGTATAACAACAACTTTACCAGTAGCTTTCTTAATGAAAAACTCTCACTGAAGAGATAGATTCAGGATCAGCTAAAACTAAATAGCTCAGTACTAAGAACAAACCCCATCAGTCTGCTCTGCTTCCTATCCTTATACTTCTTCTTCCTAACAAGAAGTTAGAGATCTCTTCATGAAAAGCATTTTATGAAAATGTCCAACAGTGTTACTAAAGAGGCATAAATAATCTTAAATAAGATGGTTACATAAGATTCATCCTGAGATCTGTTACTCACAGATACTAAGAAATTGTGCCTTACTGATCTTTGTAATTTTGATTGTTTATCCTGATGCAGGGACATGTCTGTGGACTTTGTGGAAACTATGATGGCAATGGAAATAATGACTTCACTACTCGCAGTCAGTCTGTGGTAGGAAATGTACTGGAGTTTGCCAATAGCTGGAAAGTGTCTTCTAGTTGCCCAAACGCAAATCGTACACAGGATCCATGCATTGCAAACCCATACAGGAAAGCCTGGGCACAGAAGCAATGCAGCATCATTACCAGTGAAGTGTTTGCAAAGTGTCACTCACAGGTATGACAAAAAATTTAGTTTAAAATTCTTGACAAAATTATTACATCAATTTTTATGTGGGATAGATTAAAAAACACTCTAAAATGTACTTTGTCATGCTTGACAAAGTGAAGTTAAACCAAGTTTCTGCATAGAGAGACTGCATAGAAATACTTTCATTTTCTCAGCTTTTGTTTTGAACATGTACACTAAAGAAATTGATAGTTTCGGTTGGTTCTTTTGTTTCTTTTTAATAGAAGGAACAACAATAGATAAATCTCAAGATATGTTTATTTTCTAATGGCATAATTTTCTACTAATATAAATATCAGCCACCTGGTATGTATGACTGTGTGCTAGCTTGTAATTACAAGGATTCTGCAACTGGATCTTCAACATCAAACAGTTCTTAATATTACAGCTTACTAGCAATAGTTTTATTCTACATTTTCCTCTTGATTTTTCAAAGCAGTCTCATGATTTCTTCCTTTCGTAGCTTTCTCATATACAGAGCTGTGAGTTTCAGGTATTCAGCTATTTTAGCACAGTGCAAAGAGGAAAAGGCCATGAAAATTTAAATGTTTTCTCCATCAGGTTGAACCAAATGAATATTACCAAGCATGTGTGGATGATGCTTGTGCCTGCGACACTGGAGGAGACTGTGAATGTTTCTGCACAGCAGTAGCTGCCTATGCTCAAGCTTGTAATGAGCTGGACATCTGCATATCATGGAGAACCCCATCCATTTGTCGTGAGTTTCAACCCACTACTTTTTTAAGGGGTCCAGAGGGAAAGAAAATAGAAGGGGAAAAAAGGAAACGAAGTAGAACAAGAAAGAAATACAATTTTGTCCTAAGAGGCACAGCTATATGCTTAAAAAACAAACAAATAAAATCAAAAACCCCCCAAACACCTTAAAAACTCCAACAGAGTAGTTGGGTAAATCACTGGAAGACAATATGTCTTAGTAAAATGAAACCACAGGTAATAACTTTACAAGCAATGTGATTAGTGTCTAATTAACTTGACAATCATGATACGTTACAGGTGAAATATGATCTTTTATTACACTGCCACCTGTCTACATCAGGCTCCATGTAAAGAAATATTAGTGTATGCTAGCTAAGATCAGTGATTCAATCAACTGATTTTTCATGCTTAATGTGTAACTCTGGTCTATGATGTATACATTGATTGGTATCAAAAGGTTTTAGAAAGGTAACAATTGTACTATATTAGCAATAAAACAATATGTTGTTTGCCATCTATGTGATTATGCTGATCCCATTGGATTTTTACCTAGCAAAACTGAAACAGTATACAGCTAAAACACCAAAGATATTTTTCTGACATTTCTTCTTCTAGCTCTGTTCTGTGATTACTACAATCCACAAGGGGAATGTGAGTGGCACTACAAGCCATGTGGAGCACCTTGTATGAAGACCTGTAACAATCCAAGTGGGAAATGCCTTCATGAGATGAGGGGTTTGGAAGGTAAACATAATTATGCATATCTCATTCTACTTGAAAGGTTAAAATGCAGTATGATGAACAAAATTTGTATTACTTAGTGTATGACATGTTTGCAGTAGAAATTATAAGAAGAGATTTTCTAATTAGTATTGTATTCCCTAATGGATTATGTACTTGTTTGGAGTAAAGATGAGGACAAAATGCTCCAAAGCATACTGTGCAATCAAAGGAATAGCAGTAAGAGGGTATGAAATTCCACTTACCATATGGGACATTTTGAAAAATGAGTGTAGAGTTACTTATGGAAGGCCTAGAGTCAACTTGACTCTCTTTTTATTGCAGGCTGCTATCCACAGTGTCCAAAGAACAAGCCCTATTTTGATGAAGAAACCATGACTTGTGTTTCTAATTGTGGTTGCTATGAAGATGGAAAAAATTACAAACCAGGAATGGAGATGCCTTCAAAGCAGAATTGTGAATCATGGTAGGATTAGAAAAGAATTTTAAAAATAGAGTTTAAAATTGTGGAACATAATCTATCACGCATTAAATTTGTTGTTTACCAGTAGGAACTAGGCCAGTCAGAGGCTGATGAACAATGTCTAATTTTCTTCCCTTCCCAGGAAATTAAATGATAACATGGTGAAGCATTTTATCATTGAGAAATTAATTTACTATTTATTTTGTATATTTATTAAAGCACTTTTAAGTTATTATCATCATTATTAAATGAAGTGAAAACAAGCTAAAATAATTTTAGTTAGGGAATAGCCTGAGAGTTTTTAATAAGATATACCTAAACTCAATCGTGAAATTCTTTAGGAGTTAGCAACCAACTCATCGACATTGTTTTGAGCTTGTTTCTGTTATTGCACTGGTACTTGCATAGCTGCAACTGTCAGCACGTATTCTCACGTGTTACTGATGACAAGTGCTGCTAAGCCTTCTGTAAAATAGTACAGAGTTAGCAGAACCAGTTGTGAAGCAGTTGTCTTAAGATACCTTTAAAGTCGCTACACTTAAATATGGTAAGCAGTGCAATCTGAACAGCGAAAATCTTCAGCCAAAGCCCATTTGAGCTAAACTGACTTCCTTGGCAGGTTTTGCACTTCATAGACGTCTTTGCCTATATCATCTAGGCCATTAACAGCACTAGGCCTAACCCATTGAATACATATCTATATTTCAATGTACATCAGTGTACAGATGTCCTTAGTCCCTCTAAATAAATACATCAAGATTCAGTTCTTATAAAACATAAAATGACCTTAAAATCAGAATTATTCTTGCGTATTTTGGAAGTCTACTGAAAATTCACTGTGTCGTTTACTTCAACATCCATGGTAGTGATCCTTTGTATATATTCTTTTAAAGGTAAATTATACATTTACTGCACTTTCCCTTTCAAAAAATAAGTAGACCTATTGGGGAGATACGAAAATTTCAAATCATCTATCTCACAACTTTTGCCCCATTCCCAAAAGCACTAGTAGGAATGCTGCATGTTTTATACGCTGGCTCAAGAAAGAGCTACATTTCTTGACAGAGAACTATGTGAAGATACCTAGCCAGAATTTGTACAGCAGAACTGAATATCTAAATCAGAGAAGATAGGGTCATTTTACATTTAAACACACAATGAACAGCAATTCTTCTAGCAAGAATTGCTAGAAGAAAAATTGAAACAAAAAAATGATATCACGAACCAATATGTTCACATTCATAATCTGTTTTTCTCTTTTTCAGCGAATGCACAATTCATGGCAAAAAATGCAGATACAATGAACATGGTACGTTGATGAAGTCATTTCTATATGAATAAAACACATTTAAGGTACTCTGTGTTTCTGATAGCAAGAAATAACATCCTGTTTTGATCTACAGAATGTGTCTGCATTTATGAGGGGCAGAAATACAACTACAACGATGTGGTCTACAACACTACAGATGGCACAGGATGGTGTATTGTTGCAACCTGTGGTCCCAATGGAACGCTTCAAAGGTTTATCTATGACTGTCCAAGCTCAACATCATCCACAACAGCAACGACATTTCACTTCAGGTCTACACCACCTACCACTACTTCCACAGGTACATCCTTTGTAGCCCATAAAACTGTATTCTCTTGATTAGTGAAAAAAATATAGCTAAAAACCCACACCCACACTTGCAACATAAACAAATTAACACATCCTCAAAATAAATGACAGCACATATAATTTATTATTAACATTTAGTTTCAGTCAGTATTTGGTAACCAAATTAATGCAAGGATATAAACATAGAAAATCACCGAAAGAGAAACCACTGCAGACTGGTTTGACAGCATTTTTTTACCTATCTTCATAGTGAATGATAAAAAAAGTATCAAACGTATTATCGATAAGTCTAAGCATTTTTATACCTGGAATAATCTTTACTGAGTGAGGAATTCAGTACTTTCCCTAATAATTTACAGAGTGACTACTCTCTGTAAAATTCCTGGTAGGGTTAATGGTATTTATTAATATGTATTTAATATATATTTATTGTATTTATATTATTTTACAGTACTAAGTGGATTGCTCAGATATTGGTATAGAGATAATGAAATTTTCATTTTTAGAATTCCTGTACAGCATCCTTCAGGTTGGGAATCTCTAGTTACTCTGGGCATATGTTGTTTCATTAAATCAGTATTCAGTATAAAATACGTAAGTTTTGAAATCACAGAAAATATCAGCATTACTAGAATTCAGTAGCTATTTTCCATCTATTTCATAATGCGAATTCACCTGCTAAAGCTCTCCAACCAATAAATGGTTTCTTAACATCAGAGCTAAAATACAAAGTGTAGGGATGCTAATAATAGTGCATCAATATCATTTACTTGAAATGGAGTGTGAGGAGGCAACTGATTTGGAAGAAAAAAGTAGCTATGGATCTCGATGCATACACTAAATATTACTCTTTTCACTGTTTTCAATACAGTCCAGAGAGACTAATATATAGCGAAGCAAGATAGAACCAAAGCAAATACACTGAACCAAATGTAAAACAAATGAGACTTGTTTTTTTCCAGAGGTTATAAAAGAAACCTCAGCCTTATTTCAGCACCTTGTAACACATAATTAGTATTCTCATGGGAAGTGACAGGTCCAAGCATCTCAGTACATTAAATGGCTGGGTGATGGATTTTCTGTACTACAACATACTAAATTATGCGTATAATAAACTGATGCACTACAGGAGCATAATGCAAGAAAAATGACATTAGGAAAATTGCCAGCCCATTTAAAATAACAAAAAAAGAAAGTATCTACAGCAATTTATTTTTAATTTCACGGTCTCTTCCTTTTCTCCTTCACAGTATCGCCAACTACATCAGTATGTGTTCATGAAGTCTGTGAATGGTCAGAATGGTATGACGGGAGTCTACAAACCCCTGGCTATGATGGAGGAGATTTTGAAACTTTTGATGATTTACGAGCAAAAGGTTATGAAGTCTGTAAAGCCCCACAGGCTGTTGAATGCAGAGCAGAAAAGTTCCCTGATATACCACTGAAAGACCTTGGCCAAAAAGTAGAATGCAGTACAACACAAGGGCTTATATGTTACAACAAGGATCAAATTTCAACAATGTGTAACAACTATGAAATCAGAATCCTCTGCTGTGTTTTTGTACCATGCTCTTCCACAACACCTTTCAGCACAACAACCCTGGTCACAACTCCAACTCCGACAGAAACATCGTCTACTGAAATAACATACTCAGTTACTACAACTTCTGAAAGTACAGCATTCACGCATTCAACTACTCAAGAAACAACAGCCACAACCAAAATGGCAACACCTGTCACCACAGCTCCTTCAACAACTCCTCTTTGTGTTAAAGAAGAATGTTACTGGACAAGATGGTATGATGTCAGTTATCCAGGGTCAGGTTACAATGATGGAGATTTTGATACCATTCAGAACATTAAAAAGAAGGGATACAAACTCTGTGACAATCGGAGGGATGTGGAATGTAGAGCAGTGAGGTTCCCTAATACACCGTATCCTCTACTAGAGCAACACATAACGTGTAATACAGAAGAAGGGCTGAAATGTTACAATAAAGATCAACTGCCACCCATCTGCTACAATTATGAATTAAGATTTAAATGCTGCATAAATATAACAGTACCGTGTGAAACAACAATGGAAACTTTCAGAACAGAAAAAACAACACAACCCACTACAATTTTTTCAACTATATCATCCAAAGCGCAAACAACAACTCCATATTTACACACAAAACACAAAACAACATTTCCATCAACAGTTCAACCGAAAACAGATTACATTCATACCAGAATAACATCAACACCAGCAACACACAACCAAACAAAAACAACTTCTAAAACAGTGACAACCACCACAACAATAAAACCAACAACGTCTACCACCCCATGTCAAGAGGAATT
>VZTJ01003914.1:0-10965 GCA_013397795.1 Orthonyx spaldingii
CTGGGCCACCCCGACAAGAATACATTTGAGAAGGCACAAACAACTAGGCTGGGACCAAGACAGTTTAGGCTACATTCATTAACTGACTCCATACAGGTAAAACAGAAGAAATAAAGTCAAGAAAATACAGAAGGCATACACAAGACAGTCCAAGAAAATTGTGTATAGAAAAAATGAAAATTTTCTCATTCCAACAGCAAAAACACAAACAAAAATACAAACAAAAAAACCCCAAAACTACAAAAAAAAAAAAAAAAAAAACTAAAATACAAAATTACAAACAATGAAAATACAAACAAAAATACTACATAGAAACAGTAAAGCCTGCTTTACAAAAAGGTTTAAAGGTTTTCCTTTTCTTTTTTTCTTTTTTTTATATTATTTTATTCTATTTGGTCTGCAGCTTTCAAGTCCCTAGCAATGGAAAGATCCAGCAGACATTCAGGCAGGAGTCCAGCTGAACTTTGCCTTCAGCTTCCAGGAGGAGGTTCAAAGGAAGTATAGGGTGATAAACCTCAATCTCAGGGAATGTGATGGAACAACTAATCATGGAAGCCATTTTGAGGCACATGAAGGACAAAAAGGACAGACACCAAAGACTAGCAAGCAAGGGTAAGTCATGTTTGATTGACCTGATAACATCCGGTTATGGTTGGCTTTGCAGGTGAAGTGATAGCAATGAATATTTTCTGTCTAGACTACAGTGAGGTTTTCAACACTGTCTCCCATAAGATTTTCTTAAACAAACTGATGAAGTATGGTCTATGTGAGCACTGGCATGAGTGAGTATGAGGTGAGTATGGTTTAGGTCTCTTTCCAGTAGTATCCATGCAAGGACAAGATGCAAGGGTCACAAACTGAAGCACAAGATGTTTTGCCTTAATGTAAGGTGAAACCTTTTAACAATAAGCATAACCTAGCACTGGCATTGCTTCATCAAAGAGGCTGGAAATGCTCAAAAGCTATCTGGACTTGGTCATGGACAAACAGGCTTTGGGTGACACTGTTTTAGCAGAAATGTTGGACAGAACTTGAGAAGTTATTTCCAGCATCTTCCAACCAGTTATTCATGCAAAAGTTTGAAGGAAACGTCTTAGACCTGATGAATTTGCAGTTTCCAGTGAGCCATTTCACTGGATAAACTTAGTAACAGATCAGAACAGGTCTGTTACTGTTACAGCAATAAGACTCAGGCCTTCTTGCAAGGTTCCATACTTCAAAGTTCTATTCCCAAAATATTACCACTTGCTATCACAAAATAAAAAGATGTAGAGGAGACAACTCTAAAAGAATGGAAAAGTTTCCAAAAAAATTTGAAAATTTTCATGGGAGAGAGAGGAACGGAATTCAGCGGAGAAGCCTTTGGGGATGATCACATATAACAACTCAGTCTGAGTGCTATCTGCAGCATCTCTAGAAATACTTTAATAATGAACCTTGTTTTGGAACTATAAAGATGCTTCTTTTTATTAGGAAAGTGACAAGATACATTAAAACAAGCTGGGCTGTAGACAGGTGTGACACTGTGGGGAGTCATTAAATGAAGCAAACCCAGTATATGACACCTGGCAGCCCTGAGAATGCCTACTGTCTTTTCATGACAGAAGAGAAGGAGGTAGAGAAAACCCAAACCTGTTTCATTGCTTAACATTTGGTCTTCAGGGTGAGATAATAAAACAGACAGTGAACTTTTATGTGATTTTGTCACTAGAACTATTAATAATAATAATTCATTAAATTTTGTATCATTATTTATTAATCTTTGGAGGAAAATAATTGTTTGGAAGTCTATAAGTAGATCTGTCAGTAGACTGTCAGTAGACTATATGACTGTATGAAATGGTTTGCCAAGTGGCAACCACTCTATGGAACAGAAGTCTTTTTTGGATTAAATTAACATTAAACAATTAAACAATACATTAACAATTAAATTCTCTTTTGGGCAATTCAACTTGATTTTAGGATATGAATCACAAACTTAGCTTTCTATTTTCTTTTTTCTCATAAGTATTTTTATTTATACATGATATAGATAGATATATCTATCATATTTAAACAGTAGAATTTTCTTGCTATAGATAAGCTGATACTGCTTTGCGTAGTTTGTTTTCATGGTTCGTTTGTTTTTTGTTTTGAAAGGACAAGAGGAAATGGCCTTAAATTGCAAGAGGGGGGTACAGCTTAGATATTAGAAAATACTTTTTCACTGAATGAGTGTTTAGACATTGGAGTAAGTTACTGAGTGGTGAAGAAACTGTCTCTGGAAATACTCAAGAGGCATCTGGGTGTGGCACTTGGGGGTATGGTTTAGGGGTGGTTGTGATGGTACTAGGCTGACATTCGGACTAGATGATCTTGAATGACTCTTCCAACTTTAACAGTTCTGTGATTCTGTGAAATTGCTGTTTGTCATACTCCTTACGTAAAACTCAGGTTATAAAATCTCATCACTTCAACCAAAGCCATTTGAATAAGTTTAGAATTGTTACTTTTTTGAAGTAAACAGTTAGTGAAGTCAAAGGTAATTTTTAGAAACAGGCAAAAAACTAGATTAAAATATTACCAGTAGCACATAAAATATATGCTTTCTTTAGTATATTAGTCATAATCCTCTTATTATTAACAATGCTTCCACAGTATCAAGGCTTTCTCCCTTTCCCAATCTGCTCTCCTCATTCCCAGAGTGAACAAGGTTGGATTTGAGCAAGAGCTTCAAAGAGAGTGTCATGATCTGATTATTAGGTTCTTAGAAATACCTCTGCCCAAATTAAGGTACAAACGAGACCATATGCCAATCAATAGTATGAGTTTTATTTGATAGTAGATATGAGAGAGAGAGAGAGAGAGAGAGAGAGAGAGAAGGATAGTCAAAGAAGAAAAGCAATAGGTGGAGGGGACAGAAACAGGATAAGGAAAATATCACCACTCCGTAGATCCCAATGGTGCTCTGTTGATCCTCTTCAGCTGGTGTTCTTGGTGGTGAAAGTCCCCCTGAAAAGCATAGGATGCCCTGGGTTAATATACCCTCAAGCCAGGTGGTGATGTCTAGGCATGTCCCCCTGGTGGGGAGGGGAGATTTTGCCAGTGTCTCTTGCAACAGACTTTGGACCTGTTGCATCACGTGCAGTCCCATGGTGCAAGGCTTCTGGCGAGCACTTTGGGGGTCTTTGATGGCACAGAACTCCCCCTCAGCTGCTTCTCACATGAGTGTNTTGATGGCACAGAACTCCCCCTCAGCTGCTTCTCACATGAGTGTCCTGTGGATGTGGCCTGTGGGGTTGGAATTCCACAGCTGGGCCAGTCTGTATAAGGGAGGATGGGCCTTCAGTGCCTCTGACTGGAGGTTTGTATCACGCACCCAAAAACCTCTTCTCCCCCACCACACTCAGCTGGGGGGGTGAGGGAGTTTGTAAGCCTGGCTTCCGTGAGCTGTATTCTCCCCCTTCATCCCAAACTCAGCCAGGGATCATTGGCTCAGCACAACTGGTGGATGCATACCTTTCTCTCAGCCTGAGATGATTGAACAAAGGCTTTCACCTTTATCTAATCAGCAGTTTGACTTTCAGTCCGAAGTCCCAGTCTTCAAGGAGACTGCTCTGGTTGATGCCTTTTGTAATATAAATGTTTGAGGCATGAATTATTTTCAGTCTCTGACAGGGAGACATAGCTGAGACAACAGATCCACATTTCTCACATGGAAAGAAATTAAACCTCAGGTAAAGAAGGAGGGGGATGTCCCTGGTTAGCAGCAGGGACCCCTCATGGTTACAGTAATTTTCTTGTCAAATAATTATTACACATGTTCACACCCTGCGTCCCTGGAAGTGGCTAAACCTATCCCTGCAACAGGAAGTAGTGACTGAATTCCTCTTTCTGCCTTGCTTGCATATGCAGGTTTTGCTTTAGCTGTTAAATTTTCCCCAAGTGTAATCACCTTCCATTTTCTCCCTTTTCCTTGGGAGACAGGGGTTATCAAACATATACTGGGTTGCATGTAAATTTTTGTTTGTAGGGAGGTCACATGATGGCTTCTATGAGATGATGACAGAAGCTTTGCTTGTGTCTGACAGTGCCAATGCCTGCCAGCTCCAAGATGGACCTACCTCTGGTCAAGGCTGAGCCCATTGGCAATAGTGGTAGCACCACTGAGATAGGATATTTAAGAAGGGAGGAAAAAGTTACTGACCAAGACTACATTGTAACCAGAGAAGTGAGACTATGTGAGAGAAACAGCTCTGCAGACTCCAGTGCCAGTGCAGAAGAAGGGGAGGAGATGCTCCAGGCAGAGAAGCAGAGAATTCCCTGCAGCCCGTGGTAAAGACCATGGTAAGTCAGGCTCCACCTCTACTGCCCATGCAGGCTCATGATGGAGCAGAGAACCACCTGCAGTCCACAAAGCTCCCTATGCCAGAGCAAATGGATGTGTCTGAAGGAGGCTGTGATGCCACTGGAAGCCTGTGCTAGAGCTGCCTCCGGGCAGGACCTGTGACCCTGTGAAGAGAGAAGCCCATGCTGAAGCAAGTTTTCTGACAGGAATTGTGACCCTGTCAGGGACCCACACTGGAACAGGCTGTTCCTGAAGGACTGCATCCCATGAAACGGAAGGGGCTGTTCCCAAAGGACTGCACCCCATGCTGAAGCAGTTCCTGAAGCCCACAGGAAGGAACACATTCAGGAAGGTCACGGAGGATTGTCTTCTGTGGGAGAGACCCTACTCTGAGGAAGGGGAAGGCTGTGAGGAGGAATGAGTGGCAGAGACAATGTGTGATGAACTGACTACAATCCCCATTCCCCATTCTCCTGCATTGCTGTCGGAGAGGAAGTAGAGAATTTCAGAGTGAAGTTGAGCCCAAGATGAAGAACGGAATGCATGGAAGATATTATAACATTTGATTTATTTTCTTGTTATGCTACTCGGATTTGATTGTTAATAAATTCAGTTAATTTCTTCAGGCTGGGTCTATTATGCCAATGACAGTAAACGGTGACTGATCTCTCCCTGACCTTAGCTCAGCCTATGAGCTTTTTGTCATAATTTTTCTCCCCTGTCCAACCAAGCAGGGGAGTGCTAGAGCTGATTTAGTGATCACCTTGTGTCCTGCCAGAGTCAATCCACCACATAGAAACTATGTGACTGTAGGCCAGGTAAACCCACCACAGGGGCTTTCATACTCCTGCTGCTTGTTTACTTGACAGTTCATGCTGTTTCTCTCTCCCCCTGCATTTGCTAATCCCTGCTCAGTGATGCTTAAATTGGTGATATAGATATATCAGGTAATTAACAGTCTTTAGCACTCATATTCTAAACCAGTTTTAGGAACGCAGTGCCCTGTACCAATGGCATAAAGTCAGCACAAGTGATAACAGTCTGTGATGAGATCTTCCCTTAATCTGGTCATGGCAATTAGGCTTGAAAGCTCTTCAAGGGAAGTTGGAACAAATAGGCTGGTTTTCTTTCTTCTGTATGCATGATGGATTTTTGCTGTTTGGTGTTGGGGTAGCTGAAACCACCCCGGGATGTTGGTGGGACAGCTCTGCTCTATGAAACCACCCCTTGGAAAGCAAATGGTCTCTCCCTAGGTAACACCCGTACCTGGATATGTTAATTCTCCTATATACACTAACCTTAACCTGTCCCCTAACCCTATCCCTTGCTCATTCTGTATCCCCCCGCGCCTCTCTCCTCCCCTGTGCCCCCTGCCCTCTGGCCAGTGCCCTATAACAAGGGTTTCGCAAGGCCATTCCGCCTCTTTCGCCTCTGGGCCCCGTCAGGAATAAAGTGTCGTGGGACTCCATGCGTCTGAGCCCTCTGTTGAACCCTGGTAACGCACAAGCCATCTAGCTGGGGGGAGGTGGACCCGGCTGGGGTAGGGACAGGGCTGTCTGCACAGTACCCAGGTGTACTGGCCAGAGTGTGCTTCCGGAGCCTACAAGACACTCCCGGTATAGTAGAAGCTTCCACCCACCCCACACCCGTCCCCGGGACTGTGTTAGTTTGGATCCCATCTTCTACTCACACTATTGCTTAGCTTCCTCTTGATTTTGTCAGTCATCCTTTTTGTATTCAGGAGGAAGTTCTGCCTAGAAGCAGGTCCATGTCCCTTATCTGCTGTAATTTCTAACAATACTTTGTTACTTAGATGTACACTTGTACCCATCTTTCTTTGCTTCTAGAGTCATCACCTTGCTCACACGTTTAAGTAAAGTTTTTAAATTGTGCCTGGTTATTTTAAGACAGTGTAACAAAAGAATATAATACTGTTTTCAGATACATAGGTCATGAATACAACATGAACTATAAGTTTGAGAAAAAGCAATAATATTATCTATATCCTAATTGAAGTAGATTTGATTTATAGATACCACATGTTTTTGCTTTGGCTGAAGTTATTTCAGTCATGTATGGGAATCACACAATCATAGAACGGTTTGGGCTGGAAGGCACTTTAAAGATTATTTAGTTCTAAGCCCCTTGCCACAGGCAGGGACACCTTCCACTAAACTAGGTTGCTAAAAACCCCACCCAGACTAGCCTTGGACTTTCAGGAGTGGTACTTCTATGACTTCTCAAGGAAGCATACACCAGTGTTTCACCACTCCCACTATGAAGAATTCTCTGGGCAACGCTTCAGTGTTTCACCACTCCTGAAGTACAGAACTTCCTACTACCTAATCAAACCCCACACACTCTCAGTGTAAAGCCATTGCCCCTTTTCCTATCACTACATGTTTTCATCCAAAGTCCCTCTCACTTCACTTGTAAACCTTGTCATGTACTGGAAGGTGCTACAAGGTTTTCTAAAAGCCTTCTCTTCACCAGGCTGAACAGCCCCAATTCTCTCAGCCTGTCTTCACAACAGAAGTGCTCCCTCTCTCTGATCAGCTCCTTGGGCTTTCTCTGGACTCGCTCTAACAGGTCCATGTTTCTCTTATGCCAGGGGCCCCAGAGCTGGATTTAGTAATCCCAGTAGGGTCTCACAAAAGCAGAGTAGAGGGAGAAAATCACCCCTCGCAAACTGCTGGCTGCTGCTTTTGATCCAGTCCAGCTTGTAGTCAGCTTTCTGGGCTGTGAGTGCACATTGCTGGGTCATGTTGAACCTCTCAACAACCAACATGCCCAAGTCTTTTCCCTCTTGCTCAATTCTCTGCCCAGTCTGTATTGTCTGTATTTGTGCTTCAGATTGCCTCAACCCAGGTGCAGCACCTTGCACTTGGCCTTGTTGAACTTTATGAGGTTCACACAGGCCCATCTCTCAAGCCTGTCAAGGTCCCTGTGGATGGCACCCCTGACCTTCAGTGTGTTGACTGCACTACTCAGCTCAGTGTCATCAGCAAACTTGCTGAGGGTGCATTCAATCCCACTGTCCATGTCACTGACGAAAATGTTAACCAAAGATGTTAAAGATTTAATGGGACATACCTTAAATATACACCAGTACTTTCAATTTTATAAATAGACTCCTGGGCAGAGTACAGAGAACAAAAGTGTTCACCTCAATTGTTTTCTGTGACCTCAGATACATTATTAAACTATCAAGGAGAACTTGATGGTAGCTGGACATCATTCACTAAAGCTCGAGGAAACTAATTTTCTCAGGTTATGCTCTTCAGAAAACTACATTTTGGATTTTCTGTCATTTTGGCTGTTGGGGTATTTGTTTTTTTGGTTGGAGTCTCTTCATTTCTTAGCTACTGCTGAAAATGAACACAGGATTTCATTGGGATTTTTATAGTGATATTTAGTTCTCTTTTCAGAAAACTCAAGTTTCATTTAAAATTATAGGTTTACAGTGTGACAGTTTGCACAGCTTTTTTATTCCTGAACTTTGATGTAGATTTTTCAAGTACTAAGAAAATGTTTACATCTTAATGATTTATTGCCTCTCTTTGCCCCTTTTTGCACCTAAATACTGAAATGTAAGTCCTGCAAATGAGTTCCTGTGCATTTTTCAAAAAATATTTTTATTCATAATTAAATAGTTTGTTCAACCTCTTCATATTCACTGTCTTCTGTTTGTGAACAATGCCTCACTTATTACAAAACTTCATCTCCTGACTATTTGACTTCATCTATACCATTTAGAAGGACTTTTTATACTTCAGTATTCTAAAATAAAAACAAACAACTCTGGAGGCATGAAAGCTGGCAAAACGAGGTAAAAAACATCCTTTGGTTTTCCAGATGAAAAAAAGAACATGATTTGAGGACAGTCATCAACAGGGAGCAACAAATAAGAGTCTACCAAGGAAGCTAGAGGTTACCGGATTTCATGGGACAGAAGAAATTCATCTGAGAGTGCTGAAAGAACAGTGATGTGATTGCAAGACCAAAAAGTTTTACAGAAGTCTTACAAAATGTCATGGTGATTGAGAGAGGTATCTGACAAATGGAATGTACCCTTGGTTTGTCTAGATAGCTAAAGTCCAGTTATTCTTACTTTTCTACTGAAAAAATCATGGAAGACTTGATGCTAATTAGAAAAAGTAGCACTGCAATCACACTTAATCAGCATGCATGCCTGCTATGATTAAATGTCCAGCTTCATTAACAAGAATATGTAATATACCTTTATTAATGCTAATGACACTAGTCCCCACAACTTTCAGTTTCAGAAGCACAGGAGGCATGGACTGGATTTTTAGCTACACTGAAAATTGTCTGGACCCTTAATCTAAAAGGTGATTAATCAGTGGCTTGAAAGTCATTATCAAATTAAGTGTCTTAGTGCCGGGGCTGATATTGTGCATTAACTTTATCATCTGCATGGATGATAAGACGAAATGTGCCCTCAGCAACTTTATCTATGATACTAGTTCAGGAGCAGTGTTTGGCAGGTCAAATGTTAGCACTTCAATTCTAAAAGATCTGGATCAGCTTGAGGATCAAGCCAGAGTTAAAATCCAGAAAATTTCTGATGTTGCAAGAGGGAGAAAAGAAATACTTGAGGGCAGGCTGGGAAATGACGGCCCAAGCCCTACTGAAAAAGACCAGTGGATCCTGTGGGTGCTGAATTTTACACAAGTCACCAGCGTGCTTTTGTGGTTAGTATAGCAGAAGACAGACCTACCTATTCTAAGACGAGTGTGGCCAACACACTTAAGGAAATTACAGTCCTCTATGCAGAAGGGTCTAAAAGGGAACATTTTGCCCAGTTTTAGACATCATGCACATCCAAAGGAGGACACTAATACTCATGGCGTGTTCAATAGAAGCTATGAAGATCAAATGATCTCAAAGGGGGTTTAGAATAAGATGGACTAGTTTAACCTGTTTAAGAAGAAAATAACAGATCTCCAAACAATTGAGAGGATGTTACTAAGGTAATAAAACAGAACTGTTCTAGATAATGGTAGGTTATAGAAAAGATACTATGGCCACAAGTTTTGTCTTGCAATATTTTATCTGGGCATTATGGTGAAAAAAATTTCATGAGGGTGATAATGCAACACTGGAAGGGAGTACTGAGAAAGTTGTGCAACCCCAGCCCTTTAAGGCTTTCAGGAGAAAGACCTCTATAATATTAAATTTTAAATTGGTGAAAAACTGTACTTACTTTCATTCTATTTCTTAAAACTTGATTTAATGCTGGCTTAAAATATGCAGTTTTACTTCAACTTGAAAACTTCTGTAAAACCATTGAAATGTCTCTTACCAAGTTCCATCTATATGTGATGCATATCACCCTACATGGTTAACATGAAGCAAACAGAATAGTACTATTTATAGCCTGATATTGTTCATTCAACATATTGAAACTCCTGTTACAAAAACAAAGGCCCAGGTGGAAGGAATTACTTCTCAAGCAGACTATAAAAATTTGCAATACATTCTTCATGAAATTTTAAATGTTTTATAAATAAGGTCTTTACATTAAGAAATTTTATTATTTTTTCAAAATACAGTTTTTGATAGTGCAGCAGCATATTTAATAAAAAAGAAAAAGTAAAATTTTTAAACCTTACCAGCCCTGATACTGTTTAATTTAGTCCTGGTCACCTTCTACATATTCTACAAACAAGACTTTTACTGTGACCTTCCTAAGACTGACATGTGAGTTTACAAATATGTATACCACATGTTGAAATAATGTTACTTCTCCAAAGCTGAGAGCTGGGACAAGCACAACATTTTTTCACTGAAAGCTTTTTCTGACTACCTTTTCAGAATCTTCCATTCAGTAAAAAAACACCCCATGTAGCAAACTTATAGCACCAGAAGTCAGAGATGATGGCATTACCCCTTCATTATATTAAGTAAAAATTCATCTGCTTGCCTGTTTTGTTTTGAAGTTTCTCTTGATGTGTGTAACTGAAGTTGCAAAGAGATAAGTATTTTCTTCTGTCAAAGACACAGCCAAAGCACAATACTTGTCATGTGTAATTAGTGGAATGAAAAAACTTGGCAATACTATATAAAGATATTGGTATTGGCGACAAAGTATGAAAGTGTCTTTAAACAGAACATTGGCCTGTTGGTATTGCCCCAATATAACAATGAATTTACATAGAACTACCATTAGTCTTGCCACGTTTAAATCAGTCCAAGACCAAATAAAGGGATATACATTTTGCTGTTGAAATCTAACTTATAAATCACACAAGAATTTGAGTGCCTGTTTCAGTACTTCATCCTTCTAGGATACACAAACTGGAAGACTGGTACTACAGGTTGGTTCGTTGTAGGTTTGGGATTTTTTTAAATTATTTGAAGCTCCAGAAATGCTGATTAATCTTCATAGTCTTTAAATTCTGTGACGTGGGGCTTGTAGTTTAGCAATTTGAATTCACATCTTGTAGTCCCAGTGTCCCAGGAGGTCTGAACAGCTTTACCTTGAAAAAGTATATACTGACATATTTTCATTATTAGATCAAAGGAGTAGGGCATTACATAAAGCAAGTTTCAAATGAAATATCAAAATTGACTGAAATATACATATTTTAATCAATTATCACAGAATCACAGAA
>VZTJ01003925.1:17099-51360 GCA_013397795.1 Orthonyx spaldingii
CTGCGATGCTCACCAGGGTGTGGGAGGGTCCTCATTGCTGCCGTCGCAGGTGGCTGGGGCAGGTCCCACGACCCTCGTGGGGTTGGTGCGGGGGGGTCAGCACTGCCGCCACTGCGGGGCTCGGGGGTCCCGGAGCACCACCGGGCTTGGGGGCCACAAGCCCAGTGATGGGCCAGGGATAAGAGTGGGGGGCTCGTGTTTGGCGTCTCCCCAGGAGGGTATCTCCGTGCCCACTGCCCCTGTGTGCCCCTCTGCAGCCGGGGAGGGGGTGTCGCCTGCGGAGGGGGTTCCCCTCCATTCCCCCATTGCCTTGAGACCCCTCCTCAGCCCCGGAGAGCAGCTCCCATTCCCCCGAGCCTGCCCCGCAGCCACGCGGCCGAGGCCTGGTCCCCTGGGGGGTGCGGGGCCTGGACCCCCGTCATGAGGGCGGGCTGGGGAGAGCAGGCGGGGGTCTGGGGGCGCCGCGGAATCCACTGACCGCGGTGGGACTACAACTCCCATCATGCCTGCCAAACCGAGCCGGAAGTAGAGAATTTCCCATCATGTCTCGCTCTACCGAGGCGGAAGTAAAGCGCTCTTCCCCATCATACGCCGCTCCAACGCGGCGGAAGATGATGCTTCCTCCCATCATGCCCCGCTCTACCGAGGCGGAAGTACCGCCCGCCTCACACTCGCATCCCGCGGGACTTCATTTCCCGGCGTGCCCTGCGGCTCAGAACCGGAAATCCGGCGCCGCCTCAGGAGCCGCCCGGGCCGAGGCAGCTCCGGCCCCGATCCCGATCCCGATCCCGGCCGCGATCCCGATCCCGATCCCGGTCCCACTCCCGGCCCCCCGCTCCCGGCCGCCCGGCCGCCCCCGCCGCCGCCATGGGGTGCACGCTGAGCGCCGAGGATAAGGCGGCGGTGGAGAGGAGTAAAATGATCGACCGCAACCTGCGGGAAGACGGCGAGAAGGCGGCCAAGGAGGTGAAGCTGCTGCTGCTCGGTGAGGAGGGGCCGGCGGGGAGAGGGGAGTGGGGGCTCCCGGTCTCAGGAGGGTTCTGAGGGGGAAAAGGGGGGCCTCTGCCCTCAGGAAGGAGTTTCGGATTGGAGAGGTCGGGGGTCCCTGGAGGGGCTGAGGACGGTCCCGAGGGATCCCTGGGAGGGCTGAGGAGCGTCCCGAGGGATCCCCAGGGGCTGAGGAGGATCCCGATGGATCCCCGGGAGGGCTGAGGAGGGTCCCGAGGGATCCCCGGGAGGGCTGAGGAGGATCCCGAGGGATCCCTGGTCCCTTTCTCAGGGTGAGGGCATGGCTCATCCCATCCTTGTGGGGGTGGAGGGTGTTCTGAGCTCTCCTGGGATGCGGCTCTCGGGCTTTTCCCGATGGAATCTCTCCTCCGTGTCCCGCTGGAATTTCCCCGTGCTCCCTGCCGGCCACTCGTGGGGAGGGCGGTCCCGGGCCGAGGCTGGGTCCGGGCAGGGAAGGGAGGGAATGCTGGGGCTGGAAATAAATTCCAGGAATTAAATTAAAGTCAGGGAGTGGGGGGAAAACGGCCCCGGGTGTCCGAGCATTTGTGACCAGCGGAGGTGGGAGATCCTGGGGGGATTCAGTGCATGGGAACGGGAGGTGTCAATGCTCTGCCTTTTGGCGTTTGCTCAGGGTCTGGGAAGAGCTGGATGGAGGATTTCCTTTTAGGAAGGGCGGCATATTCCCTTCAGTGGAGTTTTGCTGTGTTTGGAGTGTTTTGGAGTTCTTGGAAATGATGAGGGGAGCTCAGAGGAGGCACAGACTGCCCTCCTTGTAGGCTGGGGGAGCAGATTGAGATGAGATACTGGGGAGAAATTGGATACTGGGGAGAAATCCCTCCCTGTGAGGGTGGGGAGGCCCTGGCACAGGGTGCCCAGAGAAGCTGTGGCTGTGCCTGGATCCCTGGAAGTGCCCAAGGCCAGGTTGGATGGGGCTTGGAGCAACCTGGGACAGTGGAAGGGGATGGAATGGGATGAGATCCCAACCCAAACCAGTCTGGGATTCTGGAATTCTGTTCAAACCCTCACATTTGGTAAGCCCCGCTCGGGGCTGGTGAACCATCTGCTCACGCCGGTCTCTCGTTTCGAGGTCTTGGTGTGTATTTTTGGTTATCCTGGTTTTTCCGTCTCGGAGGAGACAGATGGAGTCTGTGAGGATCCGAGCAGCAGCGCTGAGTGGGTCCTGTCAGAGCAGGATGTGTTAAGGAACCATCCTGCTCCAGGAATCCTTTTTCTTTCCCATTTTGCCCGTTTTCTTCGCTCCCTGCCGGAGCTGCTCCCAGCTTTGTACTCGATACGTCCGTGGAAAAGCTCTTGGCTGTGTGTCAGGAGAATCCTTTGTTCTCCAGGTGTTTGTTTTGGTGTTAATAACTTGCACATTCCCTGGCTGGAATAATTCTTACCTCATATTTTTGTGTGACATTTTCTCCAAAGCACCAAAGGCTTTGATTGGTCCTATCAGGAAACATGGAATGGGGGGAGTATCCCAAAAATCGCACAATAATCAGTTGGAATGTGTTAAAAACCAGGTGTGGCTTTAGAACTCAGAGCAGCAGCTGATTTTGGGTCACTGTTGGTTTTGGAAGGCAGGAAAATTCCTGCATTTCCAGGTGCTTTTTAGGAGTAATTGGAATGTTGAGCTGGACCTATCTCTGGATCTGCCCGATTTGCAAGTGACCTGGTTGTCACTTGCAAATCTCCCTCAGATATTTCCTGGTTTTAAAGCTGTGGTGATTCCTGGGAATAGCAGGGAATGCTGGAATCTCCCCACTCCCATCCTTCTTGACGTGCAGGTGAAGCAGAACAGGGAATTCCCTGCAGAAATTATCTGCAGAGGGAACATCCTTTCAGTGAGGCACCAGAAGTCCGTGAGGGTTTTCCCGGTGTTTGAGGAAGGGTTTTTTATCCCACGTCAAATTGTCTGGATCTGCAGGGTCTCGTGGTCATTCCCTGAGTGGTTCCTGCCCCTCTCAGAGAGGGTTGGTGAGAAAAGAATGGATTTTTCCCGAAGTTTGGAGTCCACACGTCCTCCCCGGCTCTGCTAAAAGAGCTGCCCCAGTTTGAGATCTGCGGAGTTGTGATGAGTAAGGGAAGTGCCTGTGGAGAGGGAGCTGGATCCTGCCCAGCTGGGCTGTGAGGAGGCTGGGAAGGGAGGGATGGACCCAGAATCCGGAGGGCTGGGAGAGGAGAGGGAGAAGGAGGCACATACAGTGAAATTTGGGAGAGGAGGAGTGAAATTCAGCCAAATCAGATGTGGGAGAGGAATGAAATGCACATGAAAATCAGGAGATATGTGGGAGCGGAAGTAAAATACACCTGAAAACAGGAGGTTTGGGAAGAGAAGAGAGAGAGGAGGGTAAGGATACTGAAAATTGGGAGATTTGGGAAGAAAAGAGGAAGTAAAATACAGCCAAAATCAGAAGATCTGGGAGAGGAGAGCAAGAGTAAGGCAAATATACCCAAAATCGGGAGATTTGGTAGAAGAGGGGAAAGCAAATATGGCTAAATTTGGGAGATTCAGAAGAGAGGGAAAGGAAGTAAAGTACACCTGAAATCAGGAGATTTGGGAAGAGAAGAGGAAGGCAAATACAGCCAAAATTGGAAGATCTTAGGAGAGGAGAGGAAATCAAATACCCCAAAAATGAGGAGATTTGGGAGAGGACAGAAAGTGGGAAATCCCCAGACCAGGGTTTGGGTGTGTTTTCCTTTCTCTCCTCCATAACCCTTTTACCTTCTCTTGAGCAGGGGAGGAAGGAGAGAGAATCCCAGTGGTGTTCCCTTCTCCCAGGAGCTTTGCCTTGATTTTTCCAGCACCTTCCGCCCTGGAGAGGGTTGGGGTGCTGGAGGAGGTGGCCCCAGGGTTGGGGGATATCCCAATCCCTGCAGGATTGCTGGGATCACGTGAATCCTGGAGCTGTTCCTGGCAGCTTCTCCGCAGGGATTTCCAGCCCCTCTATTGCATTTTCACTTTCACAACCCCCAAGTTTGTTGAGCAATTCCAAGTTCTGGGGATATTTTATAAAACAAACAAAACTTGAGTGTTGGATAATGGCCAAGCCTGGTCGTTACGACCCTGTGGGATGGAATTATTGTTCCATGTTGGAATGGGAGCTCTGCTGCCGTGGCTGGAGTGACAGCAACCGTGGGTTCACCCTCTGGAACAGCAGCCAGAGCTCCTGGGAGGCTGGGAACGAGCTGGGAATGGCCCAGGAGCCCTCAGTCCCATTTCTCTGCCCCCGTTTGCCCCCAGGAAAAGGCTCCTGGGCAGGCACATCCGTGGTTCTGCTGAGGGGCAAACCTGGCAAATTTTTCCAGCTGGGATTTTGAGCAGCCCAACGGAGGAGGGTGCTGGAGCTCGCCCTGGTTGGGTCAGGAGCTCACCCAGATCCTTCACTCCACTTCCCGTGCCTTTCCAAAGCTCTGGGATGTCGCTGTCTCAGGGGTTTGTGTGACCCCAAGTGCTGGATTCCAGAGCTGTCCCATTCCCAAATCCCCGTGGAAATGGCATTTTTGTGGCTGCACACCACTGGACTGGTTTTGCCCCAAACTCCCAGCCTGGACAGCTTCCCTGGGTTTGGATACTCAGTGTAATTATGTTGAAGTGGTGCTGCTAATTAATGCAAAAACAATTAAAAGCATCCGTTTGTTTTAAAATAACCTTAATTTGCATAATTCACCCTCCTCCACTGCTCCAGGAGCCCTCAGCTTTTTCCTAACACTGATTTTTCCAATATTTTTTTCTTCCCCAAAGCTTCCTCAGCACCATTTTGGTTGAGTTTTGGTTTAAGGTAGGGAAGTGTTTTCTGGGGATGCAAATCCAGGCAGAGCTGGTGCTGCAGTTAATGATGTTGTTAATTAAAGTGGCTTTTCTTGGAGCACAGCAGCTGTGCCTTGGGTCCCTGTTCCAGGGGATCCATCTGGGGGTTGGACCTGGCTGCTCCTCAGCTCTGGAGCACCTTGGGATGGTGACCCGAAGCTCTGGGATGGGGTGTTGGTCTCCAGGTGTTGTCCCAGCAGTGGCTGCTGCTCCAAGTGGGATCTGAGGTAGGAATCCTGCTGGGAAAGCTGCAGAGAGCTGTTGTTGCTCTGATCCTGTGGGTGTCTGGGTCTCCTGGAGGCTCCTGGTGCCTCGTGGCCGTGGGAGGATTCTCCTCACCCCCTTCACAAGGCCCTGGCTCAAGCCAAATGGCACCAGGGGAGGTTTGGGTTCGATATCAGGGAAAATTTCTTCATCCAAGTGTTGTCCAGCCCTGGCACAGCTGCCCAGGGCAGTGGTGGAGTCTCTATCCCTGGAAAATTCAAAATATATGTGGATGTGGCACTTGGGACATGGGTTAGGGGTGGACACGACAAGACTCGATCTCAGAGGGCTTTTCCAACCTTAACAATTCCATGATTATCATAAATTTGGTAGCAGGTCAGATCTCTTTGAAGACACAGCTCTTCTGTGGGCCTTGAGCTCCGTGGAGGGGTTTCCACAGCTGCACTGGAGGCTGGAACTTCCCTGTCCTGAGGGGCTGGAGCTGCAGCTTCCACCTGTGTTTTCCCACCTTCCCCTTGATTTTCTGTTCAGCCCTTTTCCCACCCAAACCAGAGGCAGGGCAGGCAGCATGCTCCTTATCTCCCGAGCCATCATTCCCCAGAGTACCTGAAGCCCTGGAGTTTTTCAGGAATCAGCCATGATTTATTTAACCTCCTGGAAAAGAGGTTTTGTTCCTCCAGGGTCAAACACCCTCTTGTCTGCGCGGTGCCATTTTCCAGCTGTGGGCTGGGAACTCCTCTGTCCCTGTGTGGTGTGTGCATCACTGCTGCTGTCAGGACCGTGCGTGAGTGTCCCTGCCCAGCACTGGGGTCTGGGGATGGACAATTTCCAGCAGACAGCTCGGCTGAGGATTTGGGATTCCATCCATCCTCCAAGAGCCCTCTGGATATGGTTCAAGTTTCATTAAATTCTGAGGCAGAGCATTGAAATAACTTTTCTTGGAAGAGCGGAGGGAGCTGTAAAGAGGAATTTTTAAATTAGATCATGGAGCTGGACTTGTGGAAGTTTGGAGCGAGCAGAGCTGTGCTGCACCTCCTGGGATGTGTCAGGCACTTGTTCCCTGCAGAAGTGGGATTCAAGAATGGTCTTTCAGTGACTGAGATGGGGTTTGGAGCTGAAATGAGGGACAAATGGTGATTATTTATTTTTCCAGCACGCTGTTTGTGGTGATCCCTGTGCTCTCTCCTTTGTTCCGGGGGATCCGATGCCTGGCTCTTGTTTCATGTTTTCCCAGTTGGTGTTTGGTCACTTCAGTGCCTCCTGTAACCTTCTCTGGTTACCGGGGTGGTGCTGCCTGGCTCAGCTTTAGAAACAAACCCTGGCAGTGCTGGGACACGAGGTTGGGCTCCTGGAGCTCGCTGCGTTGGGGTCTCCATTCCCCTGAGCTCCTGGTGTTTGGGGAGTGAGCTCAGCCCTCACCGGGAGAGCCCGGCTGCACCTCTGGAACAGCTCGGGATTGTTGTCCCTGCAGGAGATCCAGGGGATGTTTGGCTCTTAAAAACGGGCCCAGCACAAGATGACACTTGATAATCAGGAAAACCAAGGAATGTCTTTTCCAAGCCCGACTCTCCCCACTGTTCCCTCTCTCTCCAAGTTTTCTGTTGCTTTGTCACCTCCTGTTTTACAGGCCTTGCTTGGCTGTTCCTCTGCTGTCGCCACCCAGACTTGGGTACAAAGACACCAGACTTGGCCTTTTTATCCCATATCTCCCAGCACATCCATTTATCATCAAATCCTGGAATGGACTGAGTTGGAAGGGTCCTTAAATCCCATCTCATTCCATGGGCAGGGACACCTTCCACTGTCCCAGAGTGCTCCAAGTCCCATCCAACCTGATACTAAACACTGCCAGGGATCCAGGGGCAGCCACAGCTTCTCTGGGCACCCTGTGCCAGGGCCTGCCCACCCTCCCAGGGAACAATTCCTTCCCAATGTCCCATCCATCCCTGCCCTCTGGCAGTGGGAAGCCATTCCCTGTGTCCTATCCCTCCATCTCTTGTCCCCAGTCCCTCTCCAGCTCTTCTGGAGCCCCTTCAGGCCCTGGAAGGGGCTCTGAGCTCTCCATCCCTGGAAATGTTCCAAGCTGGGTTGGATGGGGCTTGGAGCACCCTGGGATAGTGGAAGGTGTCCCTGCCCAGGACAGGGGTGGAATGGGAAGAGCTTTAAGGTCCCTCCCGACCCAAACCATGATCCTGTGATCCCTGGGTGTGAGGATGAGGAGCTGTGGGGCTCAGGGGGTGCCCAGGGGGCTGGAGGGGGTGGTTTGATCCTCAGCCAAGAGCCACACGAGGCCTCTCTGTGGGGGTCTCCAGCCACGCTGCTCCACAACAGCCATAATTCCTTCTAAACACTCCTGGGGGAGATCAAAGAGCTGGAAAAACAAATTCAGATCTGAGGTCTGTGCTGGAGCTGTGCTCACAGAACCCCAGGACGATGTGGGCTGGGAGGGATTTTAAAGCTCATCTCATTCCCCCCCTGCCATGGGCAGGGCACCTTCCACTATCCCAGGTTGCTCCAAGCCCCGTCCAACCTGGCCTGAAGCACTTTCAGGGATGCAGCACGGGTGTTTGCTGCTCATTTGTGGCTGTTTCAGCAACTCCTTAAGGAATTTCTCAGAACTGTCAGTGGTCACTCAGGTCTGGGTCTAGGGACAGGCGCAGGTTCCTCCAGGCTGATGTTTCCCAGGAATGATGCAGAATTCCTGGAGATATTTCAGCCTTCTGAATGGTCATGGGATGTTTCTGAGCTTTCAAGGAATTGTTAGATGGTCAAAGCCTTTAATTAAACCGGGGTTGAGGCTCCATTAGTTTCAAGGCAAAAAGGAAAGCCCCTCTGCTCTGGATCCAGTGTGGGAGAGCTGGCAATGCTCAGCCTGGCGAGGAGAAAGCTCCAGGGAAATCTCAGAGCTCCTCTCAGTGCCTAAAGCGGCTCCAGGAGAGCTGAAGAGGGACTGGGGACAAGGGATGGAGGGACAGCACACAGGGAATGGCTTCCCACTGCCAGAGGGCAGGGATGGATGGGATATTGGGAAGGAATTGTTCCCTGGGAGGGTGGGGAGGCCCTGGCACAGGGTGCCCAGAGAAGCTGTGGCTGCCCCTGGATCTCTGGGAGTGTCCAAGGCCAGGTTGGACGAGGCTTGGAGCAGCCTGGGACAGTGGGAGGTGTCTCTGCCCGTGGCAGGTTGTGGAGTGGGATGGGCTTTAAGGTCCTTTCCGACCCAAACCATTCCAGGATTCCTTCTCTGATTCTGAATCTTCCATCGGGGCTGCTGCTTTTCCTGTGCCTCTTCCAGGTGTCTTTTGGTGGGAAAATCCATGTCGGCTTCAGCCCATGTGCTCCAGCAGGCCCAGCAGCGCTTGGAATTTCACTGGAGTGATCCCAGGCCTTGTGTTCCTTCTGTTTTCAGTGTCACTCCTTACCCAAGCCTCCATTTTTACCCTCCAGAGGCAGTGACAGCCTCAGGTGGTTTCTCCTGTCCCCTCTGGAGTGAGGCTGTGGCCAGCCCATGTGCTCTGTTTTATTGGAATATATTGGTTTTCCCATCCTTCTTGTGGAACCAGGAGTGTCACCCCAATCTCTCCTGGTTCCTGTTGGCTTTTCCAACAACAGCTGGGTTTTTCAAGCCTGGTGGTACAACACTGCTGCTCCTTTCTCCAATGTTTTTCTCTTTCTCTTGATTCCCAGTGCAGTTCTCTTGCTGCGTGTGGTTCTGTGGGATCCAAGAGCTTTCTGGGTGTCCAGTGAAATAAAAAACCTCGACAAGGGAACATGGGATCTGTGTTATCAGGTCTAGGAAGGTCAGGATGTTGGGATACACATTCCACACAATGAGGCTGGAAGGAGGGAAGTGGCAAAGGGGATGAGGATTTGATGGTTCTCCAAGGAGGTAGGGCAGACTCTCTACATCTCCCAGACACAAGCATCCAGTTTCCTGCTCCAGAAGGTCCTAAAAATCTTCTTTTCAGTGCTTTTTTTCCCTGAAGTTGTATCAAAACTGCAATAAACTGGCCTTCAGGAAAGGACTTCCACACACCCAATTAAGGGGAAAACATCTGCAAGTTTCTGAAGAGAAACCAGGTCACTGCTGAAACAAATCCTTCCAGGGATGGAACAGGGATGCACCAAGAAAATCCATTAAAGTACAGGTGAGGAAGATGAAACTGAAGGGCCTGGCACGGGTGTGTGGCCTGGAGCTGCAGCAACAGCTCAGAAACTCTGCAGGAATTTGGCAGGAACTCCACCTGCCCATTCCTGAGGTGCTGCAGCCCCTGGGGAGCTCCCAAATCCAGGGGGATTTCTCAGCCATTCTGGGGATGCGGATTTGATGGTTCAGCTTTCCCCAGCTGTGGCTGCACAGGTCCACGGGGTGCTGGGGGCTGTTGGGAGATATTCCAGATGGAATTCAACTCAGGAGTGCAGCGCTGTGGAGGGGAGATGTCCGTGCTCCCTGTGGGGTGGGATGGGTGTTAAATAAAGGAAACATCTCTTTATCAGGGAGATATCCGTGGGGATTTAGGGTGACTGGAGCAGCTCCTGCTCCACTCTTCCAGTGGCTCTGAAGCCATTGGATATTTTTGGACCTTGACTCCTCCCAGCTTGGTCGTGCTGTTGTTTTGGCCCCTTTTAGACTGAGGGGAGCTGGTTGCATTTGGGATTTGGGAGCTGTAACCACAGCCAGATGATCTGGCCTTGCTTCCACCTCCTCATGTGGAGGGTCCTGCCCCATTCCCAGGTCTCTGACACCCCTGGAGCTCCAAGAGAACACCTGGGGTTATTCCCGAGCTGTTTAACAGGGAATGCTGGAATCACTGAGAAATCCCCCTGGATTTGGGAGCTCCCCAGGGGCTGCAGCACCTCAGGAATGGGCAGGTGGAGTTCCTGCCAAATTCCTGCAGAGTTTCTGAGCTGTTGCTGCAGCTCCAGGCCACACACCCGTGCCAGGCCCTTCAGTTTCATCTTCCTCACCTGTACTTTAATGGATTTTCTTGGTGCATCCCTGTTCCATCCCTGGAAGGATTTGTTTCAGCAGTGACCTGGTTTCTCTTCAGAAACTTGCAGATGTTTTCCCCTTAATTGGGTGTGTGGAAGTCCTTTCCTGAAGGCCAGTTTATTGCAGTTTTGATACAACTTCAGGGAAAAAAAGCACTGAAAAGAAGATTTTTAGGACCTTCTGGAGCAGGAAACTGGATGCTTGTGTCTGGGAGATGTAGAGAGTCTGTCCTACCTCCTTGGAGAATTTGTAAAGAATAAATCTGGGGTTGTGTGGAATTCCTCCCTTGGAATTCCCAGTCCAAGCTGTGTTTTGTTGCTCTCTTCCCTGTGATCTCCAGCACGTGGCCATGCCAAGTTGCTTGGCTGCCCATCTCCTTCTCTAGGAAATCCTCTGGCTTTCCTGGGGGAAGTGGTTGGATGATAATTTCCCCCTTTGTGCCTTTGCTTTCCCAGCGGCAGCGCTGGTACTGCTGGAAAGCTGCTCCAGTTCCCTCCTGCTCCGCGGGGAGAAGGGCTCTGGCTGTGGGAACTGGTACAGGGATTGCCCTCCTGGGAGAGGGAACTGCAGCACCTATGGGCTGAGCTTTTCCCTGAGCACTTGGGGTGTCACTGGGATGGTTTGAGATGTCACTGGGATGATATTGGAATGTTACTGGAGTGATCTGGCTGTTACTGGGATACTATTGGGATGTTACTGGGGCGGTTTGGGATGTTACTGGGATGGTGTGGGATGTTACTGGGATGGTGTGGGATGTTACTGGGATGGTGTGGGATGTTACTGGGATGGTGTGGGATGTTACTGGGATGGTGTGGGATGTTACTGGGATGGTGTGGGATGTTACTGGGATGGTGTGGGATGTTACTGGGATGGTGTGGGATGTTACTGGGATGGTGTGGGATGTTACTGGGATGGTGTGGGATGTTACTGGGATGGTGTGGGATGTTACTGGGATGGTGTGGGATGTTACTGGGATGGTGTGGGATGTTACTGGGATGGTGTGGGATGTTACTGGGATGGTGTGGGATGTTACTGGGATGGTGTGGGATGTTACTGGGATGGTGTGGGATGTTACTGGGATGGTGTGGGATGTTACTGGGATGGTGTGGGATGTTACTGGGATGGTGTGGGATGTTACTGGGATGGTGTGGGATGTTACTGGGATGGTGTGGGATGTTACTGGGATGGTGTGGGATGTTACTGGGATGGTGTGGGATGTTACTGGGATGGTGTGGGATGTTACTGGGATGGTGTGGGATGTTACTGGGATGGTGTGGGATGTTACTGGGATGGTGTGGGATGTTACTGGGATGGTGTGGGATGTTACTGGGATGGTGTGGGATGTTACTGGGATGGTTTGAGATGTCACTGGGATGATATTGGAATGTTACTGGAGTGATCTGGCTGTTACTGGGATACTATTGGGATGTTACTGGGGTGGTCTGGGTGTTACTGGGATGCTCTGGGTGAGGTGTGGGGGTTCCAGGAGCTCCCTCCTGGCTCCCTCTGGGTTCCAGAGGCAGTAGGTGTGGAAGGATGTGCTGAGGACAGGACATTGTGGAATTCTTGTCCCGTGCCTCCATCGAGTGGGACAGTCCCTGTGACAGAGGAGCTGCTCTGTGTGTTTGGGTGGGATAAGGAGGTTCCTTGCTGCTATTTTGGGAAAAGAGAAGTTCTGAAGCAGTTTTTCCATGGGGTTACGACACTGACGCTGAGCTCAGCCCTGGTTTCTTGTGGTGGAAGGTGATCCCTGTCTGGTGCTAACGGGAGCAAAGAGAAAGGTTTGCTGTTCCTGTGACAGGCAGGAGTGTCCAGGAACACCCCGACTTCCAAGGGTTTGAATCCAGTCTCACATCTCATGATCTTTGGGCTCTTCCTGGCTCCCCATCCAGTCCCTGCCTACGATCCCAGAGTCGGAGGCTTTCCCTGAGGAATCTGTCAGAATTCCAATGTAACTATGTCCACTCTTGATGTGAGTTTCTAGTCTGGAGCATCAGTTTGCTGTGGGTTGAATCTGTGTTTCAGCAGCATTTAAATTCCCATTTTTTATTCTCCTACGGAAGGGTTCAGCCACACTGGGTGTAAATACCTCACACGGGAGTCCCCAGGGCTGGGAACGAAGGGTGCAGGATAAATTCTGTTTGCCAGGTTGGTCCGATATGGATCTCTTTGTGCAAACCCTCTCCAGTGGGCTGGAAAAGGGGGAATAGCAGCTTGTCCAGTGTGAACATCTGCAGGTGTTTAGAGAAGCATCACAGCACAGAAGTGAGACCCAGAGGTGTTGAAATGAGGTCCGGAAAGGAAGAGTAAAATGGGAATGATTGGCTGGAGTGGAGTGAGAGGACCTTCCAGTTATCCCATTCCAACCCCTGCCACGGGCAGGGACACCTCCCACTGTCCCAGGCTGCTCCAAGCCCTGTCCAGCCTGGCCTTGGACACTTCCAGGGATCCAGGGGCAGCCACAGCTTCTCTGGGCACCCTGTGCCAGGGCCTCCCCACCCTCCCAGGGAACAATTCCTTCCCAATGTCCCATCCATCCCTGCCCTCTGGCAGTGGGAAGCCATTCCGTGTGTCCTGTCCCTCCATCCCTTGTCTCCAGTCCCTCTCCAGCTCTCCTGGAGCCCCTTTAGGCCCTGGAAGGGGCTCTGAGGTCTCCCCAGAGCCTTGTCTCCTCCAGACTGGACACCAGCAGCTCTCCCAGCCTGGCTCCAGAGCAAAGGGGCTCCAGAATCATGGAATGCCAGGATTGTTTCAGTGGGAAGGGACCTTAAAGCTCATCTCACCCCCTGCCATGGGCAGAGACACCTTGCACTAAACCACGTTGCTCCCAGGGATGGGGCAGCCACAGCTTCTCTGGGAAACCAGAGTGCCAGGGTGAGGGTGCCAGGGCCTCACCACCCTCACAGAATTTCTTCCCAAATATCCCATCTAATCCTCCTTTTGTCAGCGGGAAGCTGTTCCTGTGTCAGACTAGACATGGGCAGTGTTAATCCCCTTTTTTCCCTGGCATTGCCCATCCCCTGGGCCAGCCCAGCAGGAGCTCCAGCCTTCCATCCCAGAGCTGGAGCTGGAGGGGAGATGTTTTTCAGTGAGTGTTAATGAGATGCCTTGTCTGGGTGACTCTTGCCTGAGAGAGAGGCAGAACCTGGAACAACAGGAAAAACTTCTTTAGGAATAACAACTCACTGCTGAGGAGCCGGTCTGGGGTTGTGTGGTGGTGAGGAGACAGTTTGGAGGATGTGGATTCCTACTTTCTCCCTCTGCTCATCCTTCTGAAGTGAGGTGTGAGTAACCCTGGAGGGGGAATTCCTGCTCTGCCCAGCAGTGCCTGGGGTTGAGGGGGGAAGGGAAGGGGTTAAAGGAATCTGGTTGGAGTTGGTGTTTTGACAGGGTGGGATCTGAGGGGTTGGTGGCAGGTAGAACAGCTTGGCTCCAGTGGGGGATTATTTTGGGATAATCTAAGGAGGAAACAACAGTGAATGTGATGCTGAGAAGGCAAAACCAGAGAGGTCATGTGCAAAGTCCCTTCTCAGTCTGGGTTCGAGGCTGTTTGGGGACACTGGAGATTTGAAATCGCAGCACTTGGATCCTGGGAATGTGAAGAGTGGCCATGGGAAAAAAAATGAGGATTTGTGTCCTCCCAGGGTGGAAGTGCTGAGTCCACAGAGTGTTGATGTTTTCACACCTGACCACAAACACTGAGCTGCTCTGGGGGAGCTGGGAATGTTCGACCTGGAGAAGGGAAGGATCCAGGGAGCCCTGAGATCTAAAGGGGCTTCAGGAGAGCTGGAGAGGAACTTTGGACAAGAGATGGAGGGACACAACAGGGGGAGTGGCTTCCCACTGCCAGAGGGCAGGGATGGATGGGATATTGGGAAGGAATTGTTCCCTGGGTGGGTGGGGAGGCCCTGGCACAGGGTGCCCAGAGCAGCTGTGGCTGCCCCTGGATCCCTGGCAGTGTCCAAGGCCAGTCTGGACGGGGCTGGGAGCACCCTGGGATAGTGGAAAGTGTCCCTGCCTGTAGCAGGGGGTGGATCAGGATGGGATTTAAGGTCCCTCCCAACCCAAACCAGTCTGGAATTCTCTGGGTGTTTTATTCCATCTGGGTCACCTGTCCAAACCCAAGCAGGTCCAACACCATTCCTTGCCCCCAGGCAGCCCTGCTGTGCAGCTCGGGGAGCCTTGAGGCTGAGGAGCCCTCGGGCCATGGCAGAGCCAGCTCCTCATGGAGCTCCTGCTGCCACAGGAGGTGAAGTCCTGGAGCTCTGCTGACTCCAGAACACCGTGCCTGCCTTTGGACTGGCGTGTGGGCAGCTCTGCTCAGCTCCAGAAACCAGGATCACTGATGGGTTGGAATCCCAGTCCACTGCCCTGAACCAGACAGGAGGGACTTGGTTTGGGAGTGCTCTGGGATCTGGGACAAAAAACCGGGAAAAATGGGGAACTTGCTGGTTCTTTGCAGTCAGGAATAACTTGAGCCTCCTTCAAGGATAACTGACCCCCCCTTTAGGGATAACTGACCCCCCCTCTAGGGATAACTGACCCCCCAGGGATAACTGCCCTCCCCTCCCCTCCCCCCCAGCACTGCAGAGGTTTGGAAGCCAGGTATTTTTGGCATAGCTGTTGGGATGCAGACGTTCCTGCAGCTGTGAGGTTTCCCCTGGAATCATCCTGTGCCAGGGGTCACTTCCCAGGTTGTTTGAGGCCTTTCCTGTGCAGCTCAGGGTGGGAGCACCTGGTGGTGCTGTCTGGGCCTCGAGTGAGGGATGGGAGCTGCTCTGTTGGAGAAATCCTCATCCCAGTTCTTCACACCTGCCTCCCAGCTGGCTGCCCTTGCTGATCTCCAGAAATGGAGAAATTCCAGGGTTTTTAGCAGATGAACTCCTGGTGGCTGTTGGCACCTGTGAATAAAACCCGGGAAGGATGTGGATGACTGTGGTGGAACTCCTCTACCAGCAGCAATGCACGAGGAATATCCTACTCCAGACCCCATCAACTGCTCTGTGGGAACTGGGAAAAGCACATCCTGCTTTTCCTTTCAGTTTCACGTGGTTAACTGGGTGTTTTCTGTGCTTTTCAGGTGCTGGAGAGTCGGGGAAAAGCACCATCGTGAAGCAGATGAAGTAAGTGAGTGCAGGCTGGAGTTTTTGTGTGACATGGGATAAGAAATGTGTGGTGCCCTTCTGGTTTGGCTTGGGAATAACAACCTGGTTTCCTTTCAGGATTATCCATGAGGATGGCTACTCAGAGGAGGAATGCAAACAGTACAAAGTGGTTGTGTACAGCAACACCATCCAATCCATCATCGCCATCATCAGAGCCATGGGGAGGCTAAAGATAGACTTTGGGGAGGTTGCCAGAGCAGTGAGTATTCCATTTATTTCCTGAGTCTCAATTGTGCTAATGAATCCCGGGGAAGAACACATTTGTTACAAGATAAAGTAGCAAAAAACCTGTCACAACTTTAGTGTATTGTCAGTACAAAACATCAGTATTTTACTGAGGTTCAGGGTAAGAACCTTTAGTAGTTTGACTGCTCAAAAAAAAAAAAAAAAAGCCCCAAATCTTTCTCTAAATTATTTGAATTTTTGGGAATTTTGACTTTGAAATTGTGGGAAGTTTGAGGTCCTGCTTTTCCCCTCCCCTCTAGCTCTGCTCATTCCCTGGCCTGTTCCTTGCATTTCCAGCACTTTGAGCTGGAAGTCAGGAAGCCTTGATCCTTGTGGTGCTGGGAAAGGCACCGAGTGGGAATTCCTGGAAATGTGCAGGAGAAAGGAATTGTGTCAGCACAGGGCCTCACTGTGACTGCTCTGCCTCGTGCTGCTGTTGATCCAGCCCTGGATAGTTTGAATTTATGGTATTTATTTTGGATTTATGATACCAAGTCGTGGCCAAAGGGCACATCCTCACTCACATGTTCACCCAGGCTATTGTTGAGGTGCTGCTCCAAATCCTCCTGGAGTTCTCTCCACCTTTCCTGGTGCTTGTTGAAGCTGAGTTGGGATCTTGGAGCTGGAACGGGGCAGGTGCTGAGTCCAAGTCCTTTCTCAGTTACCTGCCCATGCTCAGGTGGCTTCACAAGAGCTGAATGCCGTGGGTTTCACCATCCTGAAGGGTGAAAACCTTGCCACACTTTCCCAGGAAAAGGCCAAGGATAACCAAATGCATCAAACCATGGAAGGCTTACAGAGATCCAGAACTGGCGTCCCTCTGCGTTTTGGCTGTTGACACCTCGATAAAGTGGATTTGGGATCAGCACTCTGAGCTTGGCACATGCCCAGGGGGGTTTGGGGCTCAGGGGAGAGGAGCCGGCGTTAGGAGGAGAATCCTGGGATAGTGGCAGGTCTCTCACAGCTCCCAGAAGGACCTGACAGGTCTGATCAGGGTAGGAATAAAAGCAGAGGGGGCTGTAGGGCAGTGTCATAATCCACTGGATAACTTGACAAGAGTGAGGTCCTGCTCTGGCTTCTGAGGGGGATTTTTCATGCTCGGATCCTGTTCAGTCCATCCCACCTCCTGATGAAATGTTTTATTAAGTCTCTCTCACTTCCAACAGCTCTATCAGCAAAAGGCAAATCCTCAAAGCTTCGATCCCCTCATCTCCCACAACTCACATTTTTCCCCTTTTCCCTGTGCTGTGCCACACCAACAGAGGTTTTCCAGGTAAAACCTGTGTTCAGTTCATTGGTCTGTAGTCGCACATCAGCATTCCCACCTTTTCTCTGAATTGCACCAAATTACTGAAATCCCATGGTTTTGATGGGAATGGTGCCTTCAGAGCTGTGATCCCCCATCCCTGATCAGGGCATCTCACCCCACAGCCTGCAGCTTCTTCCCCGAAATTTCCCTTTCTGGCTGCAGGAGGTGAACAACTCAGTGACTTCTGGGAGAAAACTGGGTGGACTGGCCTGTGATTAATTAGAGCGGTGATTAATGAGATCCTGAGATGCTGGAGCTTGCTGTTGGTGGGGAGGTCTCTGTGGAAGGACCCCCCAAAGCTGTGTTTGCTGCCCTGCAGGACGATGCCCGGCAGCTCTTCGTGCTGGCAGGGAGCGCCGAGGAGGGAATGATGACGGCTGAGCTGGCTGGAGTCATCAAACGGCTCTGGAGAGACCCTGGAGTCCAGGCCTGCTTCAGCAGATCCAGGGAATACCAGCTGAACGATTCTGCATCCTAGTAAGGAACCACCCCCAGCTCCCAGGAGGGGCCGGTGTGGCTGGAGCGGGGCGGGACTGGGGGGGAAGGTCCTGTCTGCACTGGTCTGACTGGGTGGCGCTGGGCTGGGCTGGGCTGGGCTGGGCTGGGCTCACAGGGGGATGTGGTGCTGCTTGTCTTCCCTCTATGGAGCGTTGGAGAAAACCCCACATTCCTTGTTTTGTGCCGTGGTGAATTTAATCCTGGAGTGGTTTGGGTTGGAAGAGACCTCAGAGATCTCCCCTGCCATGGGCAGGGACACCTCCCACTGTCCCAGGCTGCTCCAAGCCCCGTCCAGCCTGGCCTTGGACACTTCCAGGGATCCAGGGGCAGCCACAGCTTCTCTGGGCATCCTGTGCCAGGGCCTCAGCACCCTCACAGGAAGGAATCATCTAATTTTGAAAAATGTGACTTATGACAAATTTGCTGGTTTCATGGAAGAATTTGGCATCTTGTGTTAAGATCATGAGCATCACGAGCCAGGTGTGCCCAGGTGGGCAAGAGGCCAAGGGCACCTGGCTTGGACCAGGAGCGGAGTGTCCAGCAGGAGCATCCAGTGCCCGGCCCCTGCACTGGGCACTGCTGAGGCCTCACCTCCAACCCTGGGGTCAGTTTTGGGTTTCTCATGACAAGAAGGACACTGAGGGTCTGGAGAGTGTCCAGGGAAGGGTCTGGAGCCCCAGGAGTGGCTGAGGGAGCTGGGAAAGGGGCTCAGCCTGGAGAAAAGGAGGCTCAGGGGGGCCTTCTGGCTCTGCACAACTCCCTGACAGGAGGGGGCAGCCGGGGGGGTCGGGCTCTGCTCCCAGGGAACAGGGACAGGAGGAGAGGGAACGGCCTCAGGCTGGGCCAGGGGAGGCTCAGTTGGACACCAGCAGGAATTTCCCCATGGAAAGGGCGGTCAGGCCTTGGCAGGGGCTGCCCAGGGAGGTTGTGTCACCTCCATTGTCCCTGCAAAGGGGAGCAACATTCTTAAAACTTAAACTGCCACTTTCCTGACATTCAGCAATTTCCAAAACAGGATCCCTTCACCTGGCAGGTCAATATTCCCAGTTTTTTCCTTTCCTCCTGTCCCTGTGCCTGCCACCTCGCAGGCAATGCTGCCTCTAAACTGTTCTGATTCTAAAATCTTCTTGTCCTGGTTCTAAAATCAACCCAGCTGCTGAACAACTGGAAGGTTCTGAGTAGGTAAACAGGCTGCTAATGGAATTTTTGATGAAATGCCTCATCTTATTCCAAGGGCAGGTTAGTGCAGGAAGGGGAAACTGTTCCTTTAATGAGCTAAACAGTTGTTGGGTTTTTTTCCTCTTTTTTTTTTTTTTTCTTTTTAAACTCACATTCTTGGTCTCTCTACAACAAATATTTGACACTCTGAAAGGTGATTTTGGGGTCCAGCATTTCCAGCTGAAAACTCATCTCAATTTAAGCTTTAAACCTTGGAAAAATGAGTTGGGAAGAGCTTTGTGGAGAAGCTTTAGCTGTGCCACAGCTCACTGCCTGCAGGGTTTTGCTGTTCAGAGCATATTTGAGCTAGAAAACAAGGCAGAGTCCTTCTAAATTTGCAGCACCTTGGCAGAGGTTTGGATCAAGGGAAGGGCTGACAGGAGTTTCCTTGGGTTTGTGCATGCCTTTGCAGCAGGGAAAGAGGAAATTCAGGTTCCAAGGGAGAAAAGAGATTGATGAGGAGGGGGAAAGGAAGGAATAATTTAGTGGAAATTAAAGAAGAGGAGGAAAGCTTGGGCAGAGAGCAGGAATGGAGCTGAAGGAGGAACCTTGGTGTGTGTCTGGAGGGCTTTGAAGAGGAGGAGGATGAAGGCAGCTGGAGGAACGGAGCAGATTGGGAAAGGAGGGTGTCACCCTGCTTTTGTGGGTACCTGCCTGCCCCAGCTGCCTTCCAGAGGAGGGATTTTGGAGGGTTCTCCCCGTTCCTGGGTATTTGCCACCCACCCACAGGTGCAGGCCTGGCTGCTGCGAGGAGCTGGCACTGCCTGGCACAGGGACACTGCCCTGGGATGAGCCACCCAGGCAGTTCCTGATAAGTGCCCCAGAAAATTCAGCTTCCTGTCCCCAAACCACAGGAAGTTGCACCAAACCAACGTTGTTTTGATCCGTAGCTTGGCAGCTCTGTGGTTGGGAAATGCTGCCAGTGGGTTCATTTTTCATGGCCAATTCACACCAGTAACGGGCTGGTTCTGCCACGGGACTTGCAGAATTCCCAGGATTTTCGTCTCCCTCAACACGTGGCTCCTGACCTGCCTTATCTCTGCTGTTCTCCAATCAATTCCCTTGTCCCTGCTTAGAATCCTGGAATATCCTAAGCTGGAACGGACCCACAAGGATCATCAAGTCCAACTCCTGACCTCACACAGGACATCCCAAAATCCCACCCTGTGTTTGAGGGGATTTTTTGCCATTGTCCAAACACTCCTGGAGCTCAGGCAGCCTCAGGGCCGTGACCATTCCCTGGGGAGCTGCTCCAGTGCCCGACCACCCAGGATGGATGTCCTGCATCCCTTTTTGTGGTGGGAGGATGAAGGCTTTGTCCCACTTCTCTTGGGAATTTCACTTCCCTGTTCCTTTCACGATCTCCTACAAACAGCACTGAAACTCCAGGGTGAGCAGCCGTTCAATCCATGCCCCATTTGCTGATTTTCCAGCTGAAATCCAGTTTTGTGCTGTGTTTCCAGACCAGTTCTGGCTCCACCTCAGATTCTGGGACTGAGACACATGGAATGGAGGAAGAGAGGAGCAGACAAGTAACTGCTTGTGAAAATCAGGTGGCACCAAGAGCAAGGGTGCTGTGGCAGAGAGCCGAGCATTCCAGCATGGAGTTGTTCCAAAAACTCCCTTCCTGCTGTTTCCTGCAGCATTGGGCACTTCCCCTTGTGCAGGCAGAGATCCTGCCTGTCAGAGCTCTGCCCTGGCAGGCTGGAGATGGTGTGGGAGGAGAGGAGGTGGAGGACAACACTAATCCAAACAATCTCTCCTGGAATCGTAGTGTTTTTCATGTTTTCTTCCTTTTTTTTTTCTTTTAAAGAACACTTGAGTAGCTCCTGCTCCAAGCTGTTGATGTTGAAATGCTCAGTGCCTTTCCCAGCACCATCTGATAAAACCCCCTGGAGCCACCCTGGGTTTTGTGGAATACTGCAAACATTTATTTTTTTAACTTGCCTTTTTGCAGCTTCCCACTTGTCTTTCCCTGTGATGTGAGCAGTGGCTCTGTGTCTCCAGCCAGTGCTGTGGAGAAACATTTGGGACCTCTGTGCACAGCTGGAGAAGGGAACTTAAATCCCATCTCATTCCATGGGCAGGGACACCTTCCACTGTCCCAGGGTGCCCCAAGCCCTGTCCAAGCTGGCCTTGGGCACTCCCAGAGATCCAGGGGCAGCCACAGCTGCTCTGGGCACCCTGTGCCAGGGCCTCCCCACCCTCCCAGGGAACAATTCTTTCCCAATATCCCATCCATCCCTGCCCTGTGGCAGTGGGAAGCCATTCCCTGTGTCCTGTGCCTCCATCCCTTGTCCAAAGTCACTCTCCAGCTCCCCTGAAGTCCCTTTAGGCTCTGGAAGGGGCTCTGAGGTCTCCATCCCTGGAACCTTCTCCTCTCCAGGCTGAACATTCCCAGCTTTTCCAGCCTGGCTCCAGAGCAGAGGGGCTCCAGAACCATGGAATCCCAGGATTAAGGGGCCTTAAAGCTCATCTCATTCCACCCCCTGGCATGGACAGGGACACGTTCCGCTGTCCCAGGCTGCTCCAAGTCCCATCCAGCCTGGCCTTGGACACTTCCAGGGATGTGGAAGTCACAGCTTCTCTGGGCATTCCATTCCAGGGCTTCACCACCCTCACAGGGAGGAATTCCTTCCCAATATCCCATCCAAACCCCTGTTTGGGGTGCAGCAGGGTGAATGTGAAGGATATTTCCATTTCACACATCTCCAGATCTTCAAGATGCTTGGAAATGTCACCAAGCACGTAATGCTTTGAAGTGTTTTCGTTCCTGGTTTTGGTGCTCTTCATGGGTTTCAGCAGATCCGAGCCTGTGGAAGCTGCAGGTAATTATCTGCAGTCTCATGGGCAATTAGCACAGTTCCTGATCAACCTTTCTCTAGTCCTGCAGCTCTCCTTGTGTTCCCAGATGCCAGTTCTGGCCTGAATTCCCTGACATGACGCTGGGTAAAACCTAGATTATTTCTAAGTAGAGTTTTCCCTTCCTTCCTTTCCCTCCCTCCTCTTTTTCCCCCTCCTCCTCTTTTTCCCCCTCCTCTATCCCTCCCCTCCTCATCCATCCCCTTTTTTCCCTCCCCTCTTTCCCCCCTTCCTCTTTTTCCCCTCCTCCTCTTCCTCCCTCCTTCCTTAAGGACTTTCAGAGCCTTTGGTGGCCTTGAAATTCTTCTTCCCAGCACCAAAAGGAGTGAATTGTTGGCGAAATCACCACTCCAAGGTTGATGTGAGCAGGATGAGGAGAGGAGCTCTGTTCCCTCTCTTGTCCATTTCCCAGCATCCCTGTCCTGCCATCGGTGCTTCCCGGAGCTGTCTGGGTGTGGGATGGGGCAGGACTGGAGCTGGCAGGTTTCCTGATCAGACTGGAATTCCCAATACAGTGTGATCAAAGAGCTGGGAAAGCTCAGCCTGGAGAAGAGAAGGCTCCAGGGAGATCTCAGAGCTCCTTCAAGTACCTAAAGCTGGAGAGGGACTGGGGACAAGGGATGGAGGGACAGGACACAGGGAATGGCTTCCCACTGCCAGAGGGCAGGGATGGATGGGATATTGGGAAGGAATTGTTCCCTGGGAGGGTGGGGAGGCCCTGGCACAGGGTGCCCAGAGCAGCTGTGGCTGCCCCTGGATCCCTGGCAGTGTCCAAGGCCAGGTTGGACAGGGCTGGGAGCACCCTGGGACAGTGGGAGGTGTCCCTGTCCATGGCAGGGGTTGAAACAAGGTGAGATTTAAGGTCTTTTCCCACCCAAACCATCCTGGAGTTGTGGGATTCGTTGATCTCTGCACACAGGGGCATTGTGCCAGCCTGGCAGAGGAAGTCCCAGCAGTGCTTGGAGAGTCAGCAGGAGAAACGAGTGACACTGTGGGTTTGATCAGCACTTTTTTTGTGCTCAGGGCCTCATTTTAAACATGAAAACAGAAGGAAAACAAACCCAAAGTGGCTTTTTGGAAGCCTGTGGTGTTGAAGGGTGAGGAATAGCTGGCTCTGCAAACACAGGGATCCGAGGTGGGGAAGGAGAGGTGCAGCCTCAGCGTGGGGAGGTGAAGGAAGGGATTGGAAGTGCGTGGGATGAGGAGAGACACAGCGAGGTCTGTGTTTGTTCTCAGAGCTGTTTGTGAGGGAGCCAGGCTGTGCCTGCTGGGACCAGGAGCCACTGGGAACAAGGAGATCCAGACTGTACTTTTCCAGCTTTTTGGGGTGTGTTTTGCAAGTTCCACTTCATCCGAAATACAAGTGGCACTGGCTGGGCTCTGCAGCCTGGATTTTTGGGAGGGCACAGCTGCTTCTTCTGCCCACACTTGGCAGGGCTTCCAGGGTTTCCCAGAAATCCCCCTTGCTGGATTTTCCAACTGCTTATATTTCCATGGGATTTGCCCTTTAGGTCTCCCTGGAATTAGTCTGGCAAAGTTTATTGTTTAAGGCAGCACCACTGAACCTGATACACCTTATTCCCTGATGGAGTTTGTTTGGTGGGAGTTTGCCAGCTCCATTCTCTCCTCCCTGGCTGCTCCAGAAGCCTTAATAGGAATTAGACCACTTTCAGTGCCCAAACTTCCACCTGGCTGTTGGGAGCAGGTGCTTTGTAGCTTCAGCTTGGGCTTGGCAGTGCTGGGATAAGAGTTGGACTCTCTCTTAAAGGTCTTTTCCAACCCAAAGGATTCCATGATTTATCCACACATCGGTGGTGTGACCTGTATCAAAGCCAGGCTTTGAGGAGCTCCTGGGTCAGTTCTTGGCATTCCCATTGCCTTTTGATCCATTGTGCCTCAGCTAAACTTATCTGGTAGGAGAGAGAGAGGAGAAAAAAATCTGGGCATGTTCCTTCCTTGGTAGAAGCTGGGGAAGGTAAATACCCTCCAAATCATGTTTGACTAAACTGAAACTAAAGCCAGGCCCAACCCTGGGCACAGAGCAGCTCTGGAGGTGAGAGAGGAGTGAGAGGACTGGCTCTTCCTGGGCTAAATCCACTCTCAGGTCCCAGCTCTGTGAGAAAAGCCCCGTGGCACTGGGCAGGTCCTGGCAGATCATTGGGATCTGGGGTTTGGAAACAGGGCAGGGCTCTGCAAATCCTGGCAGTCCTGGCAGGGGAATGCTGGAGCTGTTGGAGCTGTTGCTGGGGTTCCTAGCACGGCTTCCAGGCACACGGGAGAAAGCAATTCCTGGCTGACAATGGATCTGTGATAGTAATGTGTGATTTGGGAGGGTTTATTACACCCATCAGAGCCCTGGTGCCACTGAGCCCTCCCACTGACACAGGCTGTGGTGATTAAATCCTGCTCCCAATAAAGGATGAGGCCTGTGCCATCCCAGCAGAGCTGCAGGATCTGGGTCATCTTTGTGAAAGCCTGGAGGCAAGATGAGCTCAGAGGTGTTGCTGGAGTGGGATTTCTGATCCTGCTGGGAATCAGCCATGCCTTGTGCTGCTGTGCCTGAGAGCTGAACTCCCAGAGGAATGTGCCATGGCTGGAACTAACTGGGGTCTTGATGGGAAAATTGCTGCAGGGATGTGGCTTCCTCCTTTGTACCCTCAGAGAGTGTTGTGTCAGCTTGTTGGGGATGGAGGTGGCTGGATCTGCCTGGTCTGGGGTGCTGTGAAGGCTTCATCCCTCCCTCCTGGCTGCTTTGGTGCATCCCTGCCCCTTCACAGCAAACCCTTGGATTTATTGCCTTGTGCTTTGAAGCGACAGACCTTGACTGTGGCTTGCCCTGGGAGATCCAGCCCTGGCACGGCTCTGCATTCCCTCCCTGCCCTCCCCAGCCAGCCCAGCTCCACCAGCACCACCTCCAAGGTCACCCAGGGAGGGGCTGAAATCCCCAAACCCCCAAAACATCTCTCAGGACAGCCCCAGGGGGTTGTTTGCTTCGAGGGCTGTGCTGTGCGAGGGAGATAAATAAATTCTGCGCTTTGTTCTGCAGTTTATAAAAGATTCATGGTGAGGCAGCCGACTAAAAAAAGCCTCTTGTGTTGTCTCTTCTGGTTTAGTTACCTAAACGACTTGGATAGAATATCCCAGCCGACCTACATTCCAACCCAGCAGGATGTGCTGCGGACCAGAGTGAAAACTACAGGGATCGTGGAGACTCACTTCACCTTCAAGGACCTGTATTTCAAGTGAGTGCAGGCTGTGCCCGTGCCCTGCTCCGGGGGCACACCCCACACTCCTCCTGGTGTAACTGTCCTCCTTCCCTCCGTTATCCCTCTCACTGGAGGGACCGGTTTGACTTTGATTTGCCTTCTGTTCTTTTCAGCTGCTTTTATGTTGGAATCGCAGACACAGGTACTGACTGCTCGTTTCCAGGATCCAATCCCAAAAATAATACTAAAAGGACACTGACTGGAGTTTGAGTTTGAGTTTAACCCTTTCCTCGGAGCAGAGGGACCGAGCCGTGCCCGCAGCCAGGCTGTGGCTCCGGGGTGCATGGTGTGCTCCATGTGTTCCTCTGGGAACTGCCAGCCTGTGCCTGGCACTGCAGGGACTGGCACTTTGCTGTCCCCTGGGCTGATCCAGTCCCTGCCAGGCTGTGGATCCAGCCTGCTCCGGGCAGTGTCCCTTTACTTGTCACTAACGAGCTTCCTCTAACCTCAGAGCGGCCCCCGCCGCCTCAGCGTACGGAGGCCGCATCCCTCGTTCCTCACCTTGGATCCCTGTAGTTCCCCTTCCTGCTGCTTAGGAATTCCTTGCTTCAGATCCCTGACCAGCAGCTGGAGCCCCACGGCCTTCCCGTGGAGGGTGTGTGTAGGACAGTGCAGTGCCTGTGGCTCAGCCCCGTTCCCTCTGTCTGTGCCCATGGTTTGGAGTCTTTCCTGCTCACGTTCCTGAAAAGCGTTTGTTGGCTTGTTTATAAATGGGGTGTGAAAGACTTGGATGGAGTTGCAGCAAAATCCAGGTGGTGCTTCTAAAATCCAAGGGTTTTAACAGGATCACAGACTGGTTTGGGTTGGAAGGGCCCTTAAATCCCATCCAGTCCCACCCCTGCCATGAACAGGGACACCTTCCACTATCCCAGGCTGCTCCAAGCCTCGTCCAACCTGGCCTTGGACACTTCCAGGGATCCAGGGGCAGCCACAGCTTCTCTGGGCACCCTGTGCCAGGGCCTCCCCACCCTCCCAGGGAACAATTCCTTCCCAGTATCTCATCCATCCCTGCCCTCTGGCACTGGGAAGCCATTTCCTGTGTGCTGTGCTTCCAGGCCCTTGCCCAGAGTCCCTCTCCAGCTCTCTTAGAGCCCCTTTAGGCACTGGAAGGGACTCTTAGGTTTCTCTGGAGCCTTCTCGTTCCCAGCTCTCCCAGCCTGGCTGCAGAGCAGAGGGGCTCCAGTCCTTGGAGCACCTCTGTGGTCTCCTCTGGAGAAGGAAACTTTTGCACAGTTTTTAGGAGAACAGCATTTTGGCTCCTGAACTGCGATTTAAGAACATTTTGAACAAAAATGCCAAAATACTCAGGATCATCGAGTTATTTATGCAGCTTCTGGTCCATTCAGGGTATAACTTGTCTTCCCTTGGTGATGGATGAGGTGTAGCATCTCCAGCGTGTTCTTTAATCATCTCCACCCTCCTTTTGTATCCCACCTGGAGCCATTGATCATGTGCAGGGCCCCAGACACACGAGATGCTGTTCCAGAGGGATTTGCTCCACAAAGGGCAGCATTAATCCATGGGAAACCCTGGTGCTGCCAGATCTGCCCTGATGTTCCACCTCAGACATCAATAACGGGCTGGGGAAGCCACAGTGACTGGAACTGGGATGAGCTGGGTTGTCAGGGATACTCTTCCTTCATGGATCGCTCTGTGCTCATGGCAAATGATTCAAGCCATGTAAATATCCTGGGTTCTCACAGAGATTTCCATCTTTCCTTCTAGACCAGAGGGTTAAATAGAAGATGGGAGTTAGTTTGGTGTCATTAGATCCCCCCCAGGACAGCTCCTTGTCTGCTCTGGGAACAAATCAATATCTGTGACTTAATAACTCAGATATTAACTTCATTTAATTAAATCCCAATCCTGGGCTCTCATCAAAATATTTGGATGAGCAGGGGGCTGGAAGTACCTGTGACACAAATTTCTATTTAATTAGAAAGTAATTCAATTTATACGGAAATTCCATAAGCAGCTGCACAGCCTTTAACCTCCAGTACCTCAGATTATTTTTTAATACATGAAATTATTTCTTAACCCCATTAATTCCTTCCTGGGTCCCAGCAGGAGCTTGCAGGTAGCGTGTTCCCAATAATCCATTTCCCTGGAAGTGCTCTGAGAAGCTGTTTGGTGTCCAGTCAAGCAAATGAGTTGTTGCTAAGGAAATAGGAGAGAGAACAAAATCAGCAGAGCTCTGAATGGTGACTTCCAGTTGTTCCTGCTGACAATCAGAATCTCGGAGTGGTTTGGCTTGGAAGGGATATTAAATCTCATCCAGGGACACCTGGAACAGACAGGCAGGGACACCTTCCACTAGCCCAGGTTGCTGCAAGCTCTATCCACCCTGGCTTGAAAGAAAACAGAGAATTCTGATTTAAAATCCCCTCTCCCAAGAAGGGAATTTTAAAACCCCCTCTGCTGAGGGAAGCTCCCGACACCCTGCGTGTTCCCAACCCGCTGCTCAGCCTCCCCCCTCCTCGGGAACGCCCCGGGGGCCGGGCAGGAGGGGCGTGCACAGCTCCTGAGCCCCTTCTCCGCCTCTCCCAGGATGTTCGACGTGGGAGGGCAGCGCTCCGAGCGGAAGAAGTGGATCCACTGCTTCGAGGGGGTGACTGCCATCATTTTCTGCGTGGCCCTGAGCGACTACGACCTGGTGCTGGCTGAGGACGAGGAGATGGTGCGTGCTGTGGGATTTGTGGCTGCATGGGAGGGAGCTGGGAGCACCCTGGCTCCATCCTGCACCAGGCTGGAATGTTCCTGGCCTGCTCCTCCCATTAAATTGTCTGAGAGCTGCAAGGACAAGCACTCCTTGGATCACCCACTGGAGTCTTGCCCCACAAAGTGATAAATACAACTCCTCAGTGAGGTTTTCCACCTTGCTGGTTGCTGGGAGGTGCCTGGAGTTGTTCTCACGGCTTGTTCCCTGCGTGTTAGTCACTCCAGGAAGGAACAGGAGGAGGTGACCTGTCCCCCTGTGCTTCTCCTGGGGCAATGGCAGTGAGGATGTGACAGTGACACCCCAGTTTTGGGTCTGGCCTGTGCAGCAGAACCTCTGTCCCCCATCCCACCCTTCCCTAACATCTCTCCCGTTGGACTTCCTTTTCCAGAATCGGATGCATGAGAGTATGAAACTCTTTGACAGCATCTGTAACAACAAATGGTTCACAGACACCTCCATCATCCTCTTCCTGAACAAGAAAGACCTGTTTGAGGAGAAGATTAAGAAGAGCCCACTCACGATCTGCTACCCCGAGTACACAGGTAGGCTGGGATCCCTGGGATCATGGGATCTTCGGTGTCACCAGGCCAGCAGTGAGTGAGTCAGAGCCTTGCACAACCCCAAATCAGTTAAAAACTTTTCCCCCAGTTCCTTCCCTGTGTCTCCTGGGCAGCCTCTCTGGCCTGTTCAGTTGGCTGGTAGCTCGTTTTCTTGGAAGAGCTGTGGTTGGGAACAACCATTGTTTTTCCCTGGAATATGAACCCCAAAGTGTTGCACTCCAGCAAATCAAAGTCACTCCTTTTCCACACCTCACTAGGACAATAGTTGCATTTAGATTCAGTGTTAGGCACTGTGGAACTTCACCATGTCCTGCTCTGGCTCCTGTCCACCTTGGAGTGTCCGTGCTTGGCGTGGATTGTTCCAGAGCCCATTCCTGCTGTGGTTCCACACAGGTGGAAGGCTCAAGGCATTTACATGTTTAAAAAATCCTTCAAATCTCTTCAAACCTGGTGATTTCTGTGATTCCCAGAGAAACTGTGGGTTCCCTGTCCCTGGAAATGCTCAAGGCCAGGCTGAGCAGGGCTTGAAGTTGTGCAAGGTGTCCCTTTTCATGGCTGGGGGTGGAATGAGATGGGATTGAAGGTCCCTTCCCGCCCACGATTCCCGTGATTTGGCACTATCCCAGCACACAGCAATCCCTGGATCCCACGTCCAAGGTCACTGCCCAGGAGCTGGGAATAGACTTCAGGTCTCCCAGAAGGAGTTAATGGTGGATTTGGATTTGTAGCTGGATAAGGCAGATGGTTGCAAGCAGCTTACTATGGACTTAAAAGCTGCCGTGAGCCGGTGGGCAAAGCCAGGGATCTGCTCCTTTGCAGGCTCCAACACGTACGAGGAGGCAGCCGCCTACATCCAGTGCCAGTTCGAGGATCTGAACCGGAGGAAGGACACCAAGGAGATCTACACCCACTTCACCTGCGCCACCGACACCAAGAACGTCCAGTTCGTCTTCGACGCCGTCACCGACGTCATCATCAAGAACAACCTCAAGGAGTGCGGGCTCTACTGAGAGGTAACTGCAGCTCCGGGGGTCCCGCTGGGAGCGGCTCTCTCTGCTCCCTTCTACATTCCTGGTTTCCTTCCCAGTGTTTCTGCCTGGTGAGCCCCAGCCTCCTGCTGCCTCGCGGGGACAGCGACGAGCGTGACCCAGGAGCGGGGAACACGTGGAATCCTGGAATTCTTTAGCACAATCTTCTGTCTTAGGGACCTTTTATTGCTGTGGGATGTGGAATTAGGGCACAGTGAAGCCACGTAGTGGGAGTAGATCCTCCTGGCATCGTTGGACGGCGTGATCTGAGCTCCGGGGCGTGCGGTGGATTCCAGCTGGATTCCAGACCTTGGATATGTAGCTTTCTCTCTTCCTTTGGTTAACAAGCCACCACTAGTCTGTTTTTAAGGTTATTTTTTTTTTTTCATCGAGAATACTATAACTTTACTAAACTTTGTTTCTTTTTATTTGCAAACCTTGTTTTAAAAATAATAATAATTAAAAAAAAAAGCAACAAAAAAAAATATCACTTAACTATGCACATGTGAGCAGATCCTGCAGAAAATATTCCTCTTAGCAGGAATTCCTTGTTTTTAACACTTGCTATGGCCAGGATTTAATATTTCTGCAGCTACTAAGGGATCCTTAGAGCTTCAGCTTTTTTTCCATGTGTGATTTGTTACCATCCTGCTCCCCCCAGGCTTTGGGAAAGGCTCCTGCAGCAGAAGGAGGGTTTAGGTTCTGTTTGGGGGTTTGAGCCCAGTTTTATGCCAGTACTGGAAGGGATCTGTGCTCAGCATAATCCTGGCTCAGTGGGGAGAAGAGCTGAGCCCTCGCTGGGGGGAAACTGCTGCTCCCAAGCTCCCAAACCACTGATTCCTGTGCATCTTTTGGGCTGAAAACGGTGGATTATCCTGTGCTGCCTTTCCCGTGGCCCTCCCTGCCCAGCCCTGTCCTGAGCATGCCTTTACTTTGTCTGTGTGGTGCCAAATCCCTGTTCCCCTCTAGTGCCATCCCTAACCAGTCCTACATTCCTTTGCTGATCCATGATTGCATCCAGACTCCTCCCAGTTTGTCATGTGTACAGTTGGATCTGTTAGACTTGTTGGCAGTATTAAAATGGTGAGTAAAGATTGTAGCCTTCTCTCCACTTTATTCTTCCTTTTTCCAGGGGTGTTCCCAGCCTTTGTGCTTTGCTGGAGAAGGAAAGGAAGAGCTTTGATGGGAACTGGGTGGAATTACCTGGACAGGGAGGTTCCTTGTGCTTTATCAGCCACCACTGTTGGTGCTGTGCTGCTCCCGAAGGCTCGGGTGGTGCTGGCACAGCTGGAACATGCCAGGGATCCCATTGCCCGTGGGATTATTGGCAGATGGATAATTAGTGCTTATTTATAGCCCAAATCCCACTGGCTGCTGTGGACCCCATGGGAATTCTGCCCTGGCTGCTCCTGGGATGGAGGTGGGGCTGTTCTGAGAGCACTTGCTTAGAAATCCAGGATAAATTCCCCTGGGGGAGATTCCCTGCTCTGGAATATTTTCCAAGCTCTCTGGAGCTCTGTCTGCTTGACAATTCCCTTCCAGCCATCCTACACGGGATAACTCATCCTTTAAACTCATCCAGGAGCTCTGGCCAGGAAGTTTTTTGGGAAGGTGACTCCCATCCCACCCCCCAGGAGCCCAGCAGTGGCCACGGGGTGATCCAGGTGAGATCCAGAGATCCACACACCCCCAGAAGGGATGCAAAGCTTGTGAAATATCCATTGATCCAAGCTCTGGGACACAGGGATGGAGCAGAGTGGAAGTGGGAGAAAGGAAGAACATGCATGTCATGCGTATTCCTTTATTGTGTTTTCCTACAGTTAAATGAAGCTGGATGGGAGATCTCTGCAGGAAACAGGGAGAGGATGGATACAGGGCTCATCTATGGATTATTTACAAACAGAGAGAGCAAATGCAGCTCTAAGTAGCAGAATGAAAATCTTTCAAGTAACCATTTCCTCTTTATCCAGCCCATTCCTGGGCTGGATTGGGATTCCCTTCCCCAGCCCCTCCTGCCTGAGAAATTCCCTCCATTTCAGGCCCAAAGCAACCCCACAAACCCCTGATTTCTCCTGCCCAAGGGCTGAGGTTTGTTCCCAGGAAAGGCTGAGGTTGGTTCCCAGGAGCGATTCAGAGGTAACTCAGCCTCCACCTTCTCCAGAAATTCCAGCCTGGATTAATCCAGCTTCGATCCAAGGGCAGGAATGGGCTGCAGAGGGATGGGCAAGGGGGCAATGTCTATCCTACCTCCCAAATTCCCTCAATATTCCTATTCCTGGCTGTGCCCTCTGGTGTCAAACCTCCTGTAAAACGCTGAGAACAGGGGTTCTTCCTTGGGAAAAAAAGAGGAAATGGCCATGAAAGGGAGCAGGAAGTTGAGCTTCAGCCCCTTCCCAGTTTGGGTTTGGAAGGAGGCGGATTTGGGCAGGTCATAGAAAAAGTGGGAGCGAGTGACGTGTGGTGGGGGTTGGTTCTTCCTTTGGCTCTGCTCAGCAGAACGGAGAGACGGGAATGGTTTCTTCTTCTGGGAGGGAGGGAGAGAGAACAGCGAGTTAAACACACCCAGGGAAGGGCTTAGAGGAGCAGTTTGATGGAAACAAGGGGAAAACTCAGCGTGGGGACAAGGGACAGGTGTCACCTCATCCCTCTGCCTTCCTCCCTGCAGATGAGGATGCAGCAGCCCCCCCCTTTCCAGGTGTCACCTGGTGCCTCCTGCCCGCAGGGAACCTGCTTCAGGATTTTTTTTTTTTTTTCATTTTTTTAGCTTTTTCATGCTTTTCTGTTAATATTCAAGGATATGGGAAGCATCAGAGGTTCCCTGAAAATCAAAGTGTCAGAGACAGTGGCTGGGAGCTGCTTGGAAAGGGTGGGAGAGAGGATGGAATTGCTGCTGCTGCTGCTGCTCAGACTAGTGCAAGAATTAGGATGATAAAGCCTAATTAGGGTGATAAACCCTAATTAAAGTTTTAGGATGAGCTGAAAGGCTGGGAGCAGCAGAGTGTGCCTTGGGATATTCCCATCCACTGAGGCTGGGCAGGTGGAATTGCAACAGGAGAGAAATAAAACAAATCCCTTTAGCTCAGCTGGAGGATTTGGGCTGGAATCCGTTGTTTTCATCACTCCATGTGCAAGGGTGGGAATTGTCCATCTGAGCCCACCCCTCTGTGGGATGGGACTGAATCCCATGGGGACTCAGCACAGGGATGTGACCCCGGCCCTGGGAAATGGGACCCCAGACCACCCCTCCTCACTGCTCCCAGCCCGTCCTCCCCTCCCCTGCTCCCAGGATTTCCAGGATTTGATGGCAAAACCAGGGGTTCCTACCTCCCACCACCCCACAAAGCAGGATGGAGCCAGCTCTGATCATCCTCACCCTCATCCCTCTCCTCATCCCCAGCTCTTCTTTTTGGGATGGAGTCGGCTCTGCTCATCCTTATCTCCAGCCCCCTCCCCAGCCTTTTTTTTGGGGGGGGGATGGAGCTGGCTCTGCTCTTCTTCATTCCCTTCTCCCTTCCCCAGCTTTCTTTTTGGGATGGAGCTGGTTCTGATTGTCCTTATCCCCTACCCCAGCCCTTTTTTTTTCGGATGGAGCTGGTTCTGATCATCCCCTTCCTTTTCCTTCTTCCCCAGCTCTTTTTTGGGGATGGAGCCAACTCTGGTCTTCCTCATCCCCGTCCTTCTTTTCCAGCCCTTTATGGGAGGGATCCAGGTCTGACCATTTTCACATCCCTCCCCTCCACAGCCCTTTTTTTGGACTGGAGCTGACTCTGCTCATCTTCATCCCACTCCCTTTTCCCAGCCCTTTATGGGATGGAGCCAACTCTGCTCTTCCTTCTCCCCTTCCCCATCTTTTTCTGGGATGGAGCCAACTCTAATCATCCTTACCCCTTCCCCTTCCCTTTTTCTGGAATGGAGCTGGCTCTGCTTTTCCTCATCTCCCTCTCCTTCCCCAGTCATTTCTGGGATGGAACCAACTCTGATCATTCTCATCCCAGTCCCTTTCCCAAGCCCTTTATGGGAGGGATCCAGCTCTGATCATCTTCATCCCCATCCCCTTTCCCAGCCCTTTTTGGGATGGAACCGATACTGATCATCCTCCTTTTCATCCTCATCCTCTTTCCCAGCCCTTTTTGGGATGGAGCTGGCTCTGCTCATCCTCATCCCCCTCCCCTTCCCCAGCCCTTTTTCTAGGATGGAGCCAGCTCTGCTTTTCCTCATCCCCTTCCCCAGCCCTTTTTGGGATGGAGCCAGCTCTGCCCACCCTCCTCCCCTCTCGTGCCCCTCTTGTCTGGCTCCAGCCTCTCCCCCATACCTGCTGGTGCTCAGAAGAGGCCGCAGTCCTTGAGGTTCTCTTTGATGATCACGTCTGTGACGGCGTCGAAGACGAACTTGACGTTCTGCGTGTCTGTGGCACAGGTCATGTGGCTGTAGATCTCCTTCACGTCCTTCCGCATGTTGAGATCCAGGAACTGGGTCTTGATGTAATTCCCTGCGTCCTCGAACGTGTTGGGACCTGTGGAGGGAGGGAAGGAGGGAATGCTGCTAGGCTGCTCCCATGGGGGTGAGCGTTGGAGGAAGAGGAGGAGGAGGATTGAGAGCCGACCATGTGCAGCACAAAACTTCTTTTTGTCCCATTTCCATTCTTCCAAATGTCTTCCTGAGGCCACAGCTGTCCTCTCCTCAGCTCCAGCCTCCAAGGATTTGACTCACCACCCCACAGAGCAGGATGGAGCTGGTTCTGCTCATCCTCATCCCCTTCCCTTCCATTTTTGGGATGGAGCCAGCTCTGATCCTCCTCGTCCTCATCCCATTCCCCAGCCCTATTTGGGATGGAGCTGATTCTGATCATCCTCGTCCTCATCCCTTTCCCCTTTCCTGTTTTTTTGGGGGGATAAAACCAGCTCTGATCCTCCTCATCCCCTTCCTCAGCCTGTTTTTAGGATAGAGCCCATTCTCATCATCCTCATCTCCCCTTCCCCAGCCCTATCACAACATAGCCCAAACCGATTTGCCCCACAACTCCACAGCTCCTGGTCTGGGGGGTCTCGAGGAGGAGGAGGAGGGTTGAGGCCGGGGAGGGTCCGGACTCACCGTCGTACTCCGGGAAGCAGATGCTGAGATGGACTTTCTTGATCTTTTCCTCGAAAAGGTCCTTCTTGTTGAGGAAGAGGATGATGGAGGTGGCGGCAAAGAACTTGTGGTTGCATATACTGTTGAATAGGTGCAGGGACTCATGCATCCGGTTCTGCAGGGAACGGGATGGTCACGGACTGACCCCCCTTTGGGCCCCTGCAGCCCACCCCAAGCCCCCACTCCCAAGAAAAGAGCTTTTCCCTGTTTGTTCCCAGCTGGTCCTGCTGCCGGCCCAGTCCCT
>VZTJ01003926.1:6922-25082 GCA_013397795.1 Orthonyx spaldingii
CTCCGCGGCCCCCTCGGCGCGACCCGGCCTTGATGGGGCCGGGACGACCCCGGCGCCCGGACGGTGCAACAGCGGCGGCGCTTCCCGCAGGAGCCCGCCCGGGGTGAGCCACCCTCCCGGCCTGGCCCGCACTGCCCGGCCGCGGCCGCCGCGCCGCGTAACCCCCCGAGTTGAGCCCAGTCGAGCCGAGCTCTGCTCGCGGAGAGAGGACAGCGAGGAGGGACGGACCGCTCGCCGCCCCCTTTCCGGACCGGCACAGCGGCACCGCCGGGACCCCACCGCGCCCCGGTGAGTGCCCGCCGGCGCTGCCCGCCGTCCCCTTGGGCCCCGCCGCTTTGTTGCGCCGCCGGTGGGCCCGAGGAGACCCGGCGCGCCCTCGGCCCTGCTCGGCCCGGCCGCAGGCCCCGCTCCCCAGGGATGCCGAGCGGCTGGGCCGGGCTGGAGGAGGGGGCGGCAGCGGCGCAGATGCTGGGGGCGGCCGATCATTGTCACAGCGCGGGCACCCCCCTCCGGCTCTAATGCAGAGGCTGTGCCGGGGATGCGGCGAGGGGGCCTCAGGAGAAGCCCGGGGGTTGTGGAGGAGCCCCGCGGGTGCTGGGCCGCTCTGGCCGCCTTTGTTGTGGCTGGGACGGGCGGTTTTCCCGCGGGAGCCCCGGCGGGGTGCGGGAGGAGTCCGCCGGCCCCAGCCCTGGGCAGGCCTGCAGGGAGTGTGGGGGAGTCGCTCCGGGCCGCCGCGGGCACTGGGCGGCTCACAGGCGGGGGTCGGGTCGGCTTTTTTTCCCCCGCGTTTTATTTTGATTTTTCATGCGGCTACTGGTTTTGGCGGCAGCCTCGAGCTGTCGACCCCGCGGTGCGGCAGGGACATTGAAGTTACAGTACCCGACAGGTTTGTCCCTGGTGCGTCCCCGGGGACAGAGGGGTTGTGGCTCCCGGAGGGGTCGGAACATTGTGTTGGGGGGATTTGTGGGGGTGCTGAGGTACCTGCTCCTGGTCTTCAGGGTCGTTTTCGCCCTGCGGTTCTGGGAGGTCGTCCACGCTAATGGAGAGGTTTGCATAGAGACCAGTCGGTAGTGCTGAGTGCTGAAACCCCGTGTGATGTTCACCTTGAAAGATTAGGACTAATTTCTAGCTGTGCCTACGTGTGCCTGCATAGGGAAACACTTACGGAAGAAGTGAAGAGGACTAGATGTATTTATTTTGACCTATAGTTTCACAAATGATTTAACTGAAATTTTTTGGCTAACTAGAGTAATGTGCAAGATTTCACTGTAGACCTATGAGTCCTGGCCTTATGTTAATGACTAAATTTTGATTTCTTGGTAGTGTAGGTTTGTGACAAGGTCCATGTATGTCCACGTATTGGACCATGAAATTTTACTATGAAAAACAAGCATTGGGTTTCCTGTTAAGAAAAGTAAATTTTGCATGTTGTAGCAAACAGAAATTATTTTTCTCCACCAAAGATATGTTGCTCCTTGATGCCTGTGCATACCTCTGTGCCCAGTTATGGCTATACAGCTGTAGGATGTTCCTGAGCTCACAGACTCCTATGAATCTAGTCAGACTCTGCAGAGAGCCAGCTTGATTGCATCCTTGGCACATTTTGGTGACAAGTTACCAGTATCTTGAAGTAGGCTATGTGAACAAACTGTACAGTCTGCGTGAACTGACATTTCTGTAGTATCTCACTCATCCTGTGCAATCTTGGTAGACTTACAGCATTTGAAAATATGAACTTACCTGCCGTGGAAACTGGTCAGTGGTAGTAAGCTAGCCAAATCCTTTGCTTTGCTTTTAGGTGATAGGCAGGCAGGCATTGTGTCTTGGAAATGTGTGTCCGCGTTAACGTGGCATTATGCCTTTGCTCAATGGCCCTGGTGAAGAAGTGCTGGCAATCTAACTTTGCATGTGAGTGGGTGTCTCCTTGCTATATGGTGTGGGTCTGTTGAGCTCAATTGGAGCCAGCTCTGGAATACTCAACACTGTTGATAACAAGGTGTTTTGGGTAGAAGAATTCCTCAAATGTCAGTGGTGGTAGATTAGAGGATGGTGAATGGTATTCTTCAGTTTGGTATGTGTTTGCTAGGAACTGGACACATTTGCTTTTCTAGTTTGTTGGGCAATTTTAGGCTGCTAGACTTTGGATAAAAATGTAGTATGTTTTGGGTTTTGTGGTCATATTGTATCTCTTAGCCAGCTGATTATCTAATAGAAGCAAGTTAAGTATGGTGGTGCTGTGACTTAGTATCTTCAGCATCCCCTTAAAAACGTATTACAACATTTCTATATCAAGGTTTAAGTAAGGGTTGGTGTGTTCAGTCAATTGAGTATTTCCAATTTAATACCTCAAGACAGCTGCTTAATAGTACTGATACCACACAGTACTATGGGAAAAGAATGCTTATCTTTTTCCTTCAAAATGGTAACAGAAAGATGCTAAGTAAAAAAAAAAAAAATAGTTCTTGATATTTTCAACCTTGAAATAACAAGGCTACCTTGTTGCATCTTGGTACAGGAAGGGTCTGAGAAGGTAAGCTGACAGCCATCTGTGTGGCTGTGAAAACCTTGGTATTTAGCTCTGACTTAGTGGGGCTAAACTGCCAGGAGTGTGCAAAGCAAGCAGGTCTTCAGGATGTATTGCTGTGTGCTGCTGTTGGAGGAATTCAGTGTGTTTCACGTCCACCAACCCTGCATTAACTAATTCATAGTTTTTTGCAAGTGTTCAGTGGGATTTTTAGCATTCAGGAAACTTCAGTGGTGCTTTTAGTGCAGGGAACAGGGGTGAGTGTGGGCAGATGTTCTGCTTGCCCTCTGAAATGCTCAGAACTGTCATGAGATTGTTTGGAAACTTTGGTGTTGGAACATTGTGTTTCACTTCCCAAATGTTGACATTAACTGTTTCGTGGCTGGGTTCTGGCCACTCACGTGGGTTCCTGAAGATGTGTTAAGCTAAAAAATGTAGAGAGAAGCCAGTGGTTCCTTTTCAGGTGGTTAACTTGCCAAAGGACAAATCTGTTCATATTAATTAGCAGTTTTGTTCATGTTTGTGAGTGATTTTAAGTCCCTGTTGCAGAATAGTGGAAACACTGTTTTCAGCAGTGGCCTTTGACTTGCAGGACTTCCTGCCATGAGGAAGTCTTGTGTCATTTGTCCAAAATAAACAGATTTTGAAGAGTGCAGATAAAGTATGCTGTGAGAAACTGTACATCTAAGTCACAATTTACCCCCTATAGCTTGCTCACTTTTCTGATAACTGGTACCATGGAAGTCTATTCTTATGATGTGTTACTAGAATTTAACTTGCATTTTGTAGTGGGAAACAGAATTTTCTGTTGGTCCACAGTACCATTTTTGGATATGTGTGTAGGTGGAAAACAAATTATTTCTTCATGGCTTTAATACAGATTTGTGCCCAAGTTGTGACAAATACTTAACAGTATTAGTTTCTTTGAGGTATTTGGAATGCTGATTGTTTTAAAAAGTACTTTTTTTGTTACTTATCTGTCCTAAGTGACCAACAGCTTGGGTCTTTAAGCCTTTATGCACCCTTCAGTGTTGAAGGACTGAGGTGCACTGATGTGAGATTGTCACATCTCCTAGAACAGCTCTATCTAACTTTGTAATTTGGTTTACAGTTTTCATTTTGTAATGACAGGAGCTATACAAGAGTGAAACTGTTTATCTTCTGTTGGAGACTTTGCATCCTGCTGCTGGACTGTTCACATCCTGTCCAGGCTGGGTAGGAGAAAACAGGACATAATTATAAGGTCCCTGTGCACATTTGTTTTAAGCTGCTGTCCCACAGACAGTATAGAAAATGTTGCCATATCCTTTTGTTGGGTACAAAATCCTGCTGGCAGGATGTAACATTTTAACTGAAGTAATTGGTGGGGAGGTGAGAGCAGCTTCTTGGCTCAGGTGAGAGGGATGCCAAAAGGATTTTTTGCTATTTCTTTTTATACCTTTTACACAGTTCTGTGTATCCACAAATATTAGCATGCATACTTGTACTTCTCTAAGTCTGATAACTCAGCATAGCTCCAAGGTCCTGTAGAGCTAGGAGACCAAACATCCTACTATCTTGAGGAGCCATGGCTCCTCTCAGTAGAACACGTTCTGTAAACTTATTGCCCCCCCAGGGAGATTAAGTCTATAAATTGTATGCGTGAGTGGGGTGCAGGAATACAGCAGGAGAAGAAAAAGAAGAAGAAGAAGAAAGGATACAGAAGAAGAAGAAGAAAATACAGAAGAACAGAAGAAAAGAGAAGGAGACGAGAAGAAGGGAGAAGAGCATGCATGCATGGTGGACTTCGTGACATGATGTATCAGAACAAGATCCTATTAAAATACTGAGGTAAACGACCTTCAACCCTCTAACCTCCAACCGTGTCGAGTGTTCATTCCTGAAACCAGGAGAAAAAGGCATCAAGAGCACTGCAAGCTTTGCAGTACTGAGTATGTGTTAGTGGTGATCCAGCCTTGAGAGCATCTGTTTGGCAAGCAACCTGTGTTTCATGAGGCAGTAGTGCAGGCTTTGGCTTTTTGGTCACATCCTCTGTTCTTCATATTACAGGTAAGTGTGTACAGCACCTTCCTGGCACAAACCGGAACTTGGTGACTGCTCTGAGGACTGGATGGCAACATTCTGCTGAAGAGGTTGTGTTGTGGTCTCAGGTGCTGGTGTCACTGTTGGGGGAGCTTTCTTACACCTGCCAGGAGCTCTTGACTGGTATCACGGCTTTCAAAACAAGTGCGAAGCGCAGCTTTGTCTAGTCCAAAGAAGGAAGAATAGGTCTTGCTCCTTTTCTATTTGCTTTGCTCTAAGTATGCAGGAGGTATGTTTTTTCTTTCCTTTAAGTCTTTTTTGAGTGAAGATGACCTACATCTTTTGTTTTTTCCCATGAACAGCTCTGGGGCAAAATTGTCTTGTGTGGAAATGTGCAATTGACATGATTTTTGACAATTGTGCTGATGTCTTCGGAATTTTGAATGACAGCAGGGAATATTTTTGGGTTTTTAATGGTAATTTTTTTTTTCTCCCTACCTGAGCAAAGCTGTGATAATGGAAGTGAAACTGTCTATACTGAGATTTGGGGGAAAAAAAGTTAGATATTTCTTTGGAATTACTTTATTCCAGTGAGAGCTACATTCCATCTTTTGGGATCTTTCTCATTTAAGGGAAGAGGGTTTTGACTGCTTTGCTGGTTTTGGTGTTTCATCACTACCCTGTGATGGACTTCTGCCTGTCTTAAGCATGTGACTTGTAATGCTTCTCACATATCGCAGAATAGGAACAGATTTGTTCATGTGTAAAACACATGTACAACGTGTAAAAAAATACCTTCTGAAATTTCAAATGCAGTAGAACAGTGTTGTGCTAGGAAAGAGGGAATTGTGTGGGAGCAAGAAACAATAAGGGATGTTGAATGGTATGAAGGCAGTTGGCTTCTTATTTCTGGGCAAATTTTAAGAAATGTCAGTGAAAGATAAGATGGATGCATCTGAATGATAACAATCAGATATGCATTAATAGAATGTTTAGTTCTTACACCTTCACAAATATTATTTCCATGTCATGCGTTTTTATTACATGTGACATGGGAAAAGCTTTGATCAGGTTGGCTAATTTAGGGTACAGACAATAATAAATTTGAGAACACATGGAAGAAGTGGATTTTCCAGGTGGCTTATTTCATCCCTTTCTCTCTTGCTCTACAGAAATTTTTTTTGCACTGGAAGCATGTAAGAGATAAATTTCTGGTTTTTCAGGCTGGGTGGATATTCATCAGTTACATGGGTAACTTAAGATTCTTTTTCCAATTCTAAGATATCAACCTTTGAGAAGTCAGACCCTTTTAACTATAAAGCTGGCCCCTCTATTGAATCATCTATTTTCTTACTAATGGCCATGACAGTTCTGGTTTTGAATGTGCATTTGGGAATTTGTAGTGAAGGATTTCAGAGTTAAGGGGGAGTTACTAAAATTGATCCTTATCTTAAACCAACTATATCAAATAAACAAATGGGAGAAAACCCCCAAACCTTCAGAGCTGACAACTTCGTAGTGCTAAGACAGACACATGGCTAGAAAGAGAAGATACTCCTACATGTTCTTAGGTGTTTTGAGTTTTTTTGGGGTCTTTCGATTTTGGAACGTGATGACTTCAGTGAGAATGTGGATCAGTAGCTCTTGAGAAAAATGTACATCTGGCTTTCTATTTCACAGCAGCTTTTGTCAGAGTTATCACCATGCATTGGGCATGAGAGAGAAGCTCTACCTAGCACTACTTTTCGCAGTATCATTCTGCCAGGTGGAATGTAGGTGCAAGTGAACCATGTTTTGTGTCCTTATATTACCAGATGATTTATTATTTTCAAATGAAGACATGGTAAAAATCTCAGTGTTGTCCAAAGCAGGATGGTTTGATTTGTGTGAAGTCATAGGTGATGAGATGTTACTTCAGAAAGTGGAATGTATTTGAATGCCGTGGTGATAAATAGTGTTGCTCCTTACCCCTGGTTCTTGCTGAGAACCAAAATCTGAGCTCGTAGATGGGCTGTAACAGGAAGAGGGGGTTTGTACAGCAGGAACTTCCTGAAGTTTGTGTTTGGTTATTTGGTACTTTAAGCATATCCTTTTTTTGTGTGTGTAATTTGAGATAAGGGGGATAGGAGAAATTGCAGGGCTAGGCAAATGCTTAGGGTATCCAGAAGGTATATTGTTTAAAGGATACAGAGGGATAAAATATGCCAAAATATCAACTTGGCTTGGTAGTAAAACTTTCTAAAGACTTTTCAAGTGCTTGGATGATGGACAATCCTGAAAGAGAGAAAAACTGTTTAGAATGCCTTAGGTAAAGATCCCTAAAAAGGTTAATCAGATGTAAGTGCACTTGGCATAATAAGTCTCAGCTTTTGTCTGAGTTTATGAGACCGGTGGGGAGTATTGGCCTGTGGGTTGTTTATAATAGGAGAGCTGTTCTAGGGAAAGCTTGTTTTTATGAAATGGAGACATAAGTGGCAGTATCAGTTCATGTGATTCCTGCAACCAAAGTGTGCAGAGCCAGGGGCAAGTGATGCATGGAAGCAAGCTCAGAAATTATATTTAAGTTTGGGAGAAAAACCCCAACAAACAAAAAAACATCCCCCAAAAGCCCCAACAAAAACCCCTAAAACAACAAAAAATTGAACTAAGCAGTTGCCTTAAGACAACCAAAGGAGTAATGGGAACCAAGAGATGGAAATTCACCACGTTCATAGCATTCAGAGTGCCATTGATGGTCTTAGGATTTGGTTCTGCATTTTTATGCTTGCCAAGACCTATTTACTTCTAATGGGGTTTTATGGAGATCCTTGGGTCTTCAAGTGAGAGCCAGGGACGAAATTGAAGCCTTGGTATGTAGTTGCATGAGTGCACAGCATACAGAATGTATTACATGGCAGAATGACAGACAAAACAGGTAAAGAGTGCATTTCTTAATGTATAAATTGAGCCTTTTGATGTTCTCAGAGTTGAAATGTCATGGTGTAGGCCCTCAGTTGTGAGATTGGCTCAAGTTATGGTTTTTAAAGCATTGAAAGCACAGACCAAATTGATTTCTTTTTTGATATTGAGCCTTGAGTATGCAGTTGTCATTTTTTTTCTCCACAACTGTGAGGGTTACATCATCTTTGGAATCTTCACATGGCAAAATGCTCTGTGCTGCACTGCCACAGGTATGATGAGATTGAGAAAGCTGTGATCAGAGCTGGTAATATTCTTGTCATCACTGGTTTCCAGTCTGATAAAGTGACTGAAGAGGTGTGAAATTTATTTTATTTGGGAGTTTCTTTACACTTGCAGAAGAAAGGATGCCTCCGAACAGGCAAAAGTAAAGATTCTTTATAATTTTATAAGCAGTCATGTGGAATAGGCATAGAAACGGTTTTGGTATTGCATCACAAGTTAAATACTAATACTTGAGTCAGCAGTTGAGCAGTGAGCCACAGCACAAATGTAAAAACAAAGTCTCTGTGGATATGATCTAAGAGAATGCTAATTTTTTTGTTAATTAGGTTTGCAGAAGTTTCTTTTTAACAGTTCTGAGCAGTGAGCTTAAACTAGTGACGAATACTTAATTTAGGTTTTGAGTGGGTCATGGAAGTAACCAGGGAGTATCTTTTCAAGCTTTTCATTATTACAGTGTGTAAAGGCACTGTAGCAACATGTCTTACTTTGACTGTAGCAATTTCTGGAGACAGAAATATTTTGCTTTCATTTCTTTCCAGCAACACAGCCATTTTTACAGCAGTGTTGCATTGGGATAGGGGAGACCATAGCTTCCTTGCTGTCTCAAATCCCTTGCAGTTTGGCTGGTGAAGTTTTTATATAGATAGGACTCTGGATGTGCTGTATAAGTAGCAGGATTTTTTTTTATTAATTACTTGTACAGTGTCAGGGTTTATCCCCAGCCAGCAACCAAGCCCCATGTAGCCACTCACTCACTCCCCCTGCGCCAGGAGCGGGGAGAGAATCAGAAGGGTAAAAGCTGGAAAACCCATGGGCTGAGATAAACACATTTCAACAGGGAAAGCCAAAGCCACACACACAAGCAAAGAGAAACAAGGAATGAATTCCCTGCTTCCCATGGGCAGGCAGGAGCTCAGCCTTCTCCAGGAGAGCAAGGCCCCATCACACATAACTTGGGAAGACAAACACCCTCACTCCAAATGTGCCCCCTTTCATCCTTCTTTCCCCCACTTTATATCCTGACCATGATGTCACATGGTCTGGAATATCCTGTTGGCCAGTTGGGGTCACCTGTCCTTGCTCTGTCTCCTCCCACTGTCCCAGACACCCCCAAGTTCCTTGATGTTGTGGCCAATACAAAAAGCAGAAAAGGCCTTGGCTCTGTGTAAGCCCTGCTCAGCAATAACAAAAACATCTCTATGTTATCAATCCTGAGTTCAGCATAAATCCGAAACACACCCTCATACCAGCCACTGTGAATAAAATTAACTCTACCCCAGCCAAAATCAGCACATACAGTTTCCTGGTGTGAATTGGGATAACCTACTAATCATTAAAACCCTTAAAGTCATAACCTGTTTTTATTTCAGTAGAACATATATGTGTATATTACGTGCTTCAAATACAGGTGATGATATGAATGTTTAGGGTTTTGTTTGTTTGTATTGGGTTGGGTTTCTTTTTCTCCTTTTAATAAAAGGAAGCAGAGGAGGTGTGTGTATTGCAAATAATATACTTGGAAAAATCTTTTTAGTCTAGCTATATGTCTTTCCATTGTGTTTTTTTTTAATAGAAGGAGATCAATATAGTTGATGTTTTTCTGAAGTAGCTCAGATTGAGTAGAGAATATACCAATGTGAGGGTTTAGGTTCTTCTGGCACAGTCAGAATAAATTTAAAAGATGAAAACTCTCCACCTCTTTCCTGTCTATCCTCTTTTCCATCATCCTTTGCAGGATGAAGTTGAACTTGCCACCTAAGTAAGGATGAACATTTCAAATGAAAACATAATAGCACAAGGTATGAGAATAAACTTATTTAAATAGTTTAGGAGAAGAAAAATATGCTATCATTAGTAGATGTTCTTGTTGTGTGAAATTCAGCTGAGTATTGTCTTGTTGCATTAAGCTGAGGATTGTGGTGCTGAAGTGGAAATCCCTAGACTTGCTTGTTCTCTGCCTTTGTAATACTCCTCACAATGAGTAGGAAAGTGGAGCACCTCAAGCATTGCAGGTTCATAGTAAATAGAAATACATTGTCTTGACTTGGGTTCAACAGACTGACCACTGCTCTCTTTGAATACTCACCTTTATTATGTGATGAGAGGAAGGACTCATCTTAAATTTTAAGTTCATCTGGGACAGTTTGAATATAGCACACAGATTTTGGTTGGAAGGGACATCTGTAATCGTGCTTGAAGCAGGACATTTGCAGAGGTGTTTTTGTTGGGAGCATGGTGTTTAGAGGCCTGACTTTTTACAGAAAGAGGTAAGGGTATGGGACAAGCTTTTTGTGTGTTTCAAGCAGCAAATGAAAACATGTGAGTCTTTCGTGTCCACTTGTGAAGCCCAGTGACAGATAGGCAGGCTTTTTTCTCTTTTTTTAAAATGTGATACTGAAGATAGTAAGATAATTTTTAATGTGGTAGGCTATGAAAGTTCTGGATATTTTGCTGTAACTGGGTTTTTTCACTATTGGGCTTGTAACTGGTCTGTTGCTCAGACTTCTGTGTTTGCTTTTGGAGTGGTGGGCAGCAGTGAGGTGCCAGCAACTGTGAGGTCCCAACAGTGGCTGAGGTAAGCCACTTTCCTTGTTGGAAAGTTGCTACAGCTTGTAGAGGACACTTACCTCTACCCAAGAGAAAGCAAGCTGCTTTTGTGAATTTAAACAAATTAATTATAAACAAGTGCCCTTTGACTCTTTTACTTGGCTTAGGGTAGATGTTCAGGGAAATGAGCCTGCACTTAATCAGGGGGAGAAGGACAGGAGCTCAGTCAGGAGCACCCTGACTTGACTGAAAGTTTATTATTAACTTGGAACATGGAAAGAACATTGGTCAGAAGTCATACTTTCTTGTTAAAGCATTAAATAATGTTGGAAGAAAAGTCTCTGAACAAGTCATGTTTTTAAAAGAATTGCATTGTTTGAAGTTAATCAATGGTCTTGATATTTAAAGAAAAGCAGGTGCACAGTGTTGCATTTTCTGATTAATGTATGAAGACTGTCCATGAGTAGTTTTCAGTACATCTGTTTCAGGAAGATAGCTGTGTCTGCATGAATGGAAAATGGAGGCCTGATGAAGACTTTTTTTTCCATGTTATTTTCTCATTAATTCAAGTATTGCTGTTAAATTTTTAGTCTGGACAAGAGGTATTTGTCTGCAGGTATCTTGAATTCTTTTCACCTTCTTCTTAATTACTGCTTATATGGCGATGTCTGGTTTGCCAGTTAACAAGCAAAAATCTACCAATAAAAAGTAAAACCAGCAAAATAGATCCCTTTCCCTCTTCTCCCAGTTTCTTCATTAACAACATATAAGCAGGAGAAGAAAAAAGTCTGGCAAACAAGACATGAAGATTTTGTTTTGACCAGTTGACTGTGACTCTTAGTGTTTGGGTTAAAAATAAGTTTTCTGTTGCCCTCCAGCTCTCCATTTGGGTACTGTTGGAATAATGCTTAGGCTGAGCTGTGTGGAGTATATATGCTTACAGCTGTTGCATTAATACCGTTCTTTATTCCTCTCTTAAAAACAGAAAGTGGTATTTTCACCCTTCCTTTCTTTTTCACATTGCTATGCCCAAGTATTTTGATATTAGTTTATACCATTTTTAATGAGTACTCCTGAGATGGGACTCCTCTAAGACCTAACAGAGAATGTTGAACAGGTCTGGGAGGAAGATTGCAGAACTTCATCATGAGCTGAAGGCTTGTACTAAGTATATAGGCTTGTGCTACTGTCTCAAAATTTATACCTCTTAATAGGCTATTCCTATTTTCTGCTGTTTATTTTGAAACATCATGTTGATTCATCTTGAAGAATAGGTAACCCAGTCTAAATTAATTTTTATTTCAATAAAAAAGCATGGAAAAGGAGGAGGAGAGGAAGAGAAAAGGACTTAGAACATGGGTGTTCCAGAGCAATATCTGAAAAACATGTCTATTGGAGCAGTGTAATTACAGTGCTTGACATCTTTTCACTCTATGTGGTGTCCTTTTGTAGTTGAAAATGAGTGCCCTTTGAAGAATCTGTTGCTCCAGTGGTGATGATCAACTTTGGATGACTGTAATGTTTTTTGCAGTAAGAAATGATTACCCACATAAGCAGTACTGCATTGGTTGCAACATCTTTCATTTGAATGGAGGTGTCTCTTTTAAAAAGATGTTGTGTGTAATTAATGGCTCTGAGTTAAGGAGGAATCTTACATGGTCTGTTCTCCTGGCCAGTTACCACTTCCAAGAGGTTTTATTTTCATCGTGAAAGTGAGTTTGCTCACCTTCCAGTATGTGTTGTAATGCCATTATCTGCTTGGTCCAAGAGCCCTGAGCTGTGTAAATATGATCTGCATGCAGAAATGACAACCCAGGCTCTTTTTAACTTTATCTTGGCCTTCAATAATAAATTTAGCTTTCAATAAATAAGTGTTTGGTAGGCGTTATTTGTCTTCTGGTTGCTCTCTTGAGCTATAAGAAGATTGACCTTTAGATGTCTCAGAGTAGTCTGTTGACGTTCTGGTTTATGGAGTAATATTTCTTGCCTACTTTGAAACCTTCCCCTCTTCCCCAATTCAGGGATGCCCCTGCTGCATCCAAGGGTCATGTAGCTCACGTTGCCATTGGCTTGCTGGTTGTTCTTTTGGGATTTGTGTTCTGTGTGTTCAGATCCCTTCTTCCCCCACTCTGGTTTCTAGCCTTACATTTCGAGGTACTAAAACGGGTGTGGTTGAAAGGTGCCCTGTATGCAAAGACATTAAAATAATTGAATCAAAATAACTGGCTAGTGATTACCACCTACTTCCTCAGTGTGCTCATCCAGGTGCATGAATTACTGGCTTCTGTTTCTTGTATTAGCTGGTGTACATTTAGTATGATTAAAGGGAAGTTGCTGAGCTGAAGGTATCAGTTTGATGATGCTGAGCAGCATGTGCTAGTTCTGGTAGTGAATGAATATATTCACGTGAAAATACCATGTTTATCTCAAAATGATCAATTTAATAATGCTGGTGAGATAGCAAATATAAATGTCTTTGAGAAAGATGTCTGACACAACTGAACTAATATAGCTTGTCTAAATAACATTATCATAGTCACAATTCAGTCTCAAAATGGTAGAATTTTCATTACTCAACCCAGAAGGTGAGGGCTTGGAGGGAGTTGGTTTTTTGTGTCTGTTTGTTTGGTTTGTGGGGTCTTGGTGTTGTTTTGGTGTGTGTTTTCTGTGGTGCTGTGTTTTGTTTGGTTGTTACTGGTGTGTGTTTTTTTGTTTAAATTTCCCCTCAATAGCTTAAGCACATCAATATGAGGTCCTCCCAGCCCTAAAGCAGTTTGTTTCTTTTTGGCTTCCAGCGTGCTGGTTGTATGGACAATGGCAGGGAGATGGAAGTGGAGACAAAGCAATGCCATTTGTGCCACAGGAGTTCTTGGAAGACAGTTTCTCTTCTGAACTATCTTTATAGATCTGCCAGCTTAAGAAAATTGTGTTGCAGTCATCATGCAAGACTCTTTTTCTCATCATCTTTCAGTTTAGGAAATAGCACTAGTCAGTCTCACTTGGAGGAAGGCAGAGATTTGTCCCTACCTTTTAATTGGATGAGAAAGTTTGGTAAATTTAAGAGGTAATATATCTTTTGTACCTCTGACTCTGTTTACTCTTCAGTCACCAAGTGTTTATTTCTACTCTTTGTTGCCTTTCCCCTTCATGTCTCTGGTTAGTGACACCTTGTTACCAGTCCCTGTTGGGCACCTCTTGCTGGATGGTGGAGTTCTCCCTTTGGACTGATAGAGGAGGAGGTGCTCTCTGCACGTACACTTTACATTATCAACGTGACTTTAAGTTTTTCAGACACTTCCAAGTGGAATGCTGACAAGTCTGGACAGGCAGACTGAAGGAATGTGTCAGCTTGCCACAAGTAAGAGAACCCAGCTTAGTGACCCATCTCTGTTTCACAGTTAGTGTTTCTCTTGCAGTGTTTGTTCTGGTAGGTCTGGCATGTAAGTGCTACTGTTGCTCCTGAGAGTGCTTTAAATGAAACAAATGCATTAATTCCTTTTCCTGACTTGGTGGTGGTTTTGGGGTTTTTTTTAGTATTTTGCTCTTTCAAAATACACTGCTTATGAGAGCAAGCAAAGGAGACCTGTGTGTGTGTGTGTCTGTGCTGGTTTGTCAGAGCATTCATTTATCCATTCTGCTGGCTTGATGGATTTTTTGGAGCCTTTTTTGTGTGGCATAATCTAAATTGTATGCCTTTCCTGATCTGCCCTTGAAAGAAAATTATGCTTTGTGGACTTTATTCAGGTCTGTCGCTGATTCAGTCTGCTGGGTTTCTGTTTTAAAACAAATGCTTTGGATTCATGCCAAAATATTGCTTGGAAAAAGATTGCTACAGAGAATTCCTCCAATGTCCTCCTGGAAATGTGTCACAGCAGGGGAGAAACCACAGACAGCAGCATGGACCTGATGCACTCGGACCCATTTCAGAACTTGCTCCTCCTCCCTTTTAATTTATTTTTTAATATGGAGATCTTATTAATTATCATTAAAAATCAAAGGGAGAATACAAGGGAAACTAAATAGATTCCCCCCCCCCGCCTTAATTGCTTCTAGTAATTTCAGTTACTCTAAATCCAGAATATCACTGATGTTCTAAATATTATTGCTTTTTTTAGACAAATCATTTGCTGTTATTTTTATTTCAGCATATACATGCACAGATAATTTGGTATCAGCATAATTGTTTCTGATTAATAGAACCTGGAATGGCTCCCTTTTGTCCATAGGATTGGTGATCAATGAGTTAACTTCAGTTTTATGCAAGATATGTAAATCCGATATCCTAGTTTTGTTTCTTTGTGTTCATTTCTTGTTGACTGGGATGATATAAGAATGGAAGTTTTGTGTTTTTTTCTTTTGTGGGCAGAAGAGTAGCTGTAGAGACTTGACAGGTTTAGGAAGTGGTGTGGTCTTGTTTGCTTTTTTTTCTTAGGCTGAAACACAGTAAGCTTTGGGATTTCCTAAATTATGCTACTGACAAAGCAGGCAAAAGCCTGTGAATGATTTAAAGAGAAAAACAAATGACAATTATTTTCATTATTTTATGCTATTGTTGCCTTCATTTTTTGACCTCTTCCTAAACTAAGCTTTAGGGTTATAAAGCGGGAACAATCAGATTTGAACATCTGCGTTTGAGCTTCTCATGGTTTAAATAAATAGGTTTTCAGGACTTGTGTGTCCACAGAATTGTAGTCTGTCTTCTATTTTGCATCTCCTTCATGTCTTTTGGATGCATCTCCTTTTTTCCTCCTGCATCCACAACTTGCCTGCTCAATTTTGTCATTTTTTTCCAAGTCATTGATAATTGCCTTTTGGGTTTTTTCCTCTTTCTTTTTAGTTTGCTCTTTTCTCTCTTCCCCCTTTGATGAAAAAGATAGATTTAATGTAATGGGGAGGATTTTTCAGGACCCAAAATGAGCCTCAATTATATTTGCGAAGCCAGAGGACAAACTACCTGGATGTAAAAAGCCTGGTGTCTTAGGAGGGATTCTGCAGTGAGTCTGAGTTAGTTGTCTGTCCCTTCTTCATTGGAAAAGAGATCATTATAGACTTGAAGTATCTGATAGTGGATAGTGGGTGATTGAGTTAAAAGAAACTGCTCATCAGCTGAGCTGCACAGAGGGTGGAATTCACCCCTTGCAAGTATGTGGACCCAGCTGTCCAAAATCAAGACAGAGTGTGGAATGCCCTTATAGCCTTGGGAGGAAATAATTGTCTTTTGCATGTACTTAATTCCCATTACCTTAGGTGTTGGTTTGAAGATCATACTTTCAGTGAACTGTTCAATCAGAAATTATCAACTATAGAGCAACCCTAGCCACCTAAGAAGTGAGTCTTTTAAGTCAATTGTCTTTTTGATGTGTAAGTTTACTAATAAGATACATTTTTATGTAAACCATTTCTAGTGAAAGTGGGTAGCAGAGTGAGGATATTTGGAAGCTTAGCTGTGAGGTTTACTGTTTACTTAGTTTTTAGCATTTAGGTATCCATCTTATAAGTAAATTTTTTACAGTGCCAGATTTTTCTTGTTGGAGTCCTGGAGCACTTTATGTTTGAGGTTTTTCTCCTTCTGCTCCTTCCTTAGCACCAAGTCCAAAAGGAATGGGGGAATGGGTGGGATTTTCAGATCTTCCTTTCTTTTCCACAAGGAAGGGCATTGCACTCCTTATCCACAATAGCTGTTCCAGTTGCACTTGGATTAGTGTACGGTAGCGTCTTGAGACTTTCCTGGTGTTGCTTTACTCTTTTAACAGATAAAATGGCTCCCTTGAGAACTGAACATGAGAATTGTTCAAAGCATTTGCTAGAGAGCTGTGAGGGGAGAGAGGGGACTGCTGATGAAATTGGTGTAAGGGGCACTTGTTGCGGAGCAGGGTATTAATCAAAATTTTGAGTTGTTGCAGAAGCATTAGGAGAGGTAAGTGGCTTCCCTTAATTCAGAACTGAGACATTATGGATAAAGCTATGCTGCTTTGTAGCATATTCACAATAAGGGGCTTTAAGGATTGGATTATTGCCATCTGCAGCAATCCCTGAAATGAAGAAGAAAAATAAAAGAAAGGTGGAGCTGGAATGTGGTTGCTAATGAAAATCTGCTGTGACCTGGCCACTGCTTCTGGAGTTATAACTGGTCAAGACAGTCTGCTGAGTGTAATGAGGCTGGTGAGGCAGAACAGCAGGTGCATCATTTTTCTGAGGCAAGTTCAGCACTGGTGAGTTAAACAGAGAGGAGTGGGCCTTCCTCTAATTGCTGGTCCCTCAATATCTTGTGTATACAGAATCAGCACATGGCCAGCATATTCCTTTGTGCAGGCTTTCAGGTTAGCAGCTTCTCTCTCTCCCTTCACTGGGGATGGTGCCATTATCATTCTGTCTGCTTATCCAGGAGCTGACAGGCTGGAGTGGAGGCGAGGGGAATACAGGTTAGGTGTCTCCCTTTCTTCTGAAATTGATCTGTACTTCCACTGCAATACAGATCCTGGCATTTCCACTTCTCTGCTAATTCCTACAATTGTTTCTGTAAGTAGTGTGTGCTGAACATAGAAGGTAATGCTTGGAGTTGTAGGAGTGTGTAAAAGAGTGAATGTTCTGTCTTTGCACAATCAGTGAATTTTGCAGTGTTCTGGATGCCAGCTAGAAAATAACAATAGGACATAAAATGTCAAGATGGCCATCTTAGTGTCATCATTGTGGGTTCTTAACATTTTTTTCTGAAATGCCATGGGCCTCTGAATTTTGTCTGCATAGTTTTCAGAGATTGGCAGCAATTACATGTACTTCCATATCCAAAGAGATTCAGGAATATTGCTGCATCATGTCTTTGCTGATTCTGCAGTGCAGAAGCGTTGGGTTGTGAGAGCCCAAGTCATGGTGAAAAGATGTAAAACTTCTAACCCAGAGGTAAGAGCCAAATGGTCAACACTTAGAGCAGAAGAGAGATAATCACAGGGAAATGCAAATTTTAGGTGAGGAGATAGAGCTTTTGTTCTTTTGGCCCAAGTCCTTAATGAGAGAGCTATAATTAGGCTAGAACTATCTGTATGGATTCAGTACTGTCAAACTCAAATTCAGCTGCCTCTTAATTAGCATGCAGTATCTTTGCGGTCTTTCACTCTTGAATCAAACCTCACTTTCACTCTTTGTGTGATGCCACAGTGTCAGGTCTGCACAGTACATGACCACTCAGGAAAACCTCTTTCCTGCTTATTCTTCAGTGATGTCATTCCTCATAGGTTGGTATGTCTTCATTTCTCTTATAAATATTATGCAGGTTCTCCTGTAAGTACCTGCAAAATATCCAATTAGACAATTAGAATCTTGTTAGTGCTTGGGATATTTCTGTAGTTTATGGCTTTGGTTCAAATGCCACAATAGCCACAGAATTCATAAAGTTCTACAGCAGCAAGTGAGGTCACATGTCGTGCAACTTGGCCTTAGGGACAGCTTTCTCCCATGCAAACATGTCTTCTGAGAGCAGGGCTGGAAAAGCCAGGTGGTAAATTCTTGTGGCTTGGCACTGGCTTTAGGACATGTTGCTTTTAGGGGAAATAGATGTTTTTAGCAAGGGTCAACATAGAATTTAATGTTTAATGTTTCAGTAAGCTAAAAAGTAATGTTTGAGACTACAGAACTCCTTCTCTTTAGAACTTAAAGTGATATTTCATTTATTAGCTTCTGTACCCTAGAAAGACTTTTGTTGCTTATTGTTTTCTTAATGACAAGAAGGGCAGACATTGTATAACTTCTCAGGCAACAGCAATTATGCAACTGATCCTGTTATTGTGGAGTCAAAGTCCTTTGTAGTCCTTGAGTACCAGCTGCTTGTCGTCTGGTTGCTGCTTTTTCCTTTTCTTTCTTTCCCCCTGCTCCAACCCGCCCCCCACC
>VZTJ01003926.1:33914-89757 GCA_013397795.1 Orthonyx spaldingii
TTTTAAGGATGAGTGGTTTTACTACAGCAGCAAAGAAATCTCTTTTTTTTATGACTGGCAACATAAGTTTTCTTTGACTGTTCCCCAGGGCAAGGGATTTGGATCACAGCTTCTCTGTCTCTGCTCAAATTTTTCATCAGGCTGCAATTACTTTAGTATTCACTTATTTTTACACAGGTGCTTTAATTCACTGGCTGCACTGGCTGCAGGTAGAACGTCACATCCCCCCTTGGACCATTTTTTCGTATATTACAGGGACTATTTTAGCTTAGTCTCAATCATGGCTTCACAGGAGAATCTTCAGCTTCTATTTTGAAGCACTTCTCATACTCCACTTTTCAGATTGGCTCTACTTCTTTTACTGACTTTGAGTCTTTATGCTGTGTTTCTGTAGATATCTTCAGTCTTTCTCTGTTTATGTAGGGGAGAATAAATGTCTGCAAGTTTCATCTGGGTAATGAAAAGGTTAATTTCTTTCTCGGGCCTCTGCGACAGTCTCATGATCTTTTGCTGGGTTATTTAAAAAGTCTGAACTGGGCTGCAGAAGCAGTTAGTCAAGAGTCTCATTTGCCTCGCTCTGCGAAGCTGGCCCGGCCCAGTGGGTGGAGCCGGCCCGGCCTGGCCCGGCCCAAGGTGACAGAGCAGGGCCCAGCCCGAGTCAGATGGAGCCGGCCCAGATGGAGCCTGGCCCGGAGCAGGGGCCCGGCTCTTCCCACTGTTTGCCCAGCTGCATTGGAGCCGGAAAGCTCAGGCTGGGTTGTCCCCCACGCTCAGCTGCACTGCTGCTTCAAACTCCCTTCCAACCCCCTCCCCTCCCCCCCCGAGGGGGGCTGGGAGGGAGGGCAAGGGCCCCGTCTTACCAGAGAGAGAAGCACAGGACTTGCTTCTCTGGCAGCAACAGGATAGGAAAATGGTTTTTCTCAGGTGTCTCTCTCTTAGATATGGTTTTTTTCCTGGAGGCGGAACAACTTTTTAATTGGATTATATACTTATCAATATTCAAAATTAGCTGGTCACTGGCTCTGTTTCTCAGGAAGTAAGGTGTACTGCTTCCTGCACCATAGGTCACTTGCAAGACTGACCCTTCCTAGGCAAACCCACTACATTAGCGTAAGGAGGAACTATTTGAAAGACACAGGAGTGCATGGTGCCCAAGAGATCTATCAGGGATTTCTGTTGTTTGTGTTTAGATCTTGGACAGCTTCAGTGAAGAGGAGCAATGTTTAAGATTTGTATTTAGTAGGGTGTCTGTAATAATCTGTCTTTAAGACCCCTTTTGTGGGGGTCCTTCTCTTTGCTCTTGAGTGTGAAGGTGTTTTGAGGGTTGGCATGGAACTTGGCATGTTGTTGCACAGAGTGGGGTATCCATTTTTTTCCTCCCAAATTAATTTTTATCTGTCTAAACATGATTAGTTGTTGGGATTATATATTCCTTTTCCACCTCCAGAAAGTTGTATTTAAGCCGTGGTGGTGTTTCCTCCATGCCTGCCACAAGTATCATCTTTCTGGTTTTTCCAAGCTGTGTTATACTGAGTCTTGGGGACGGCAAGAACACCAAGTTATGGGTGTTCAACCATATTCTAAGTTGAAGATGGATGGAATAATAGTTTGCGAAAATTTTTAAGCAGTCTGTGGTGACGAGTGACTGTAGACTTAGGTGTGTCATTTTTGCTGTTTTCTACTGTGAACCTCTGGAGTTGATCTTTGAGAAGGTGAAGTGCGTGCCTTAATGCATTTCCTTCATCCTTCTTGAGCAGGAGGAGGTTAATGTAGTCTTCACTAGGAAGTATGCATTCATTTGGAAGTATGACAAGAATGCTGAGAGTTGGATTTATAAATAAAAAGCAAAAGAATCCAGGAATACTGGTGAGGAGAAGAAAGTACCCAGGTGCTGTAGTTGTGAATGTTTTTGGAAATAGATGTGGTACCTGTCTTTACTTCTTCCTGCATGCAGTTTTACAATTCTAAAGTTTGTTTTAGCAGAAGTAGTGAATAAGAAACAGTAATGAAAAGAGTGTTTTGGAGGGAGCCAGAAACTGAAAGTTTTTACCTGTTTGAGGTTTTTGTTTGTTTGTTTTTTACAAATGGGGCTGACTCTTATGGCTTTTAAGGTCTTGTGTTTGTCAGAGGGAAACATCTGGCCCTTTCATCCTGAGCCTACTGTTAAAACAGCTGGAAGTACTTAAACAACATATTGCCCACATTTGTATTTCTTCTTTCAGATTTTATGTACAGCAGAAATATGTTGTTGCCAAAGTTATTTCTCAACATAGTAGATAGTGTGAATTCAGATCCAGGTTCCTGCTGCTCTGTGGTCCTGACCTCTCACCTCATCTGGCTAAAGACGGGCTTTGACATCACATCCCTCACAGTGTGTCTGAAAGTGAACCAGTGAGGTAGAGGGTGCATGCTAAGTACACATCTCTGCTAGAAAAGGCAGAAAATGTACTTGGATCACATAATGGTTATGATCCCTTTGGTTTCTTTATGGCAGAGCCAGGATTTTATTTCTATCATATGTGAAGTGCTAGCACTCAGCTTCTGTAACTCCTATCAACAACAGTTTATATGTAATGTCTTCCTTGACTTCTCTTTGATACAACATGTGAGTTTTGTAACTTCACAAAACATGGAAGCAGGGAGGAAAATGGCTGGTTGGGTCTGAATAGGTTTCTATTGAATACCTGTGGTGTGTGTGGCACAGAAGAAACCTTGTGGTCTTGTAGGGCTTTCATTTTTTAATATTCTGATGGCACCAGTATGGTATGCATAAAGTTGATAAACATAGTTTATCCACAGAAGGATACTTGGAAAATATCTTAAGTAAGGGGAAAGCTGCTAAGATGTAAGTGTGCATGACATTTGTATTTCTTTTTCAGAAATAATGTAAAATTTTCAGATGTATGTAAAAGCAATTTTTTATGGTGTTACTTGATCAGTTTTCTTCTTTGTCAGAACCAAGTGGTTTGTGATTGCTGAGGTTTTGTTATTTGGCACTTTTTGTATGATGTCTGGTGAGGGTAGCAATCAAATTCTGTTTGATTTGTTAAGCTCTAGAAACAGTGAGTACTGAGATATTGAGGCAAAATAAAAAGAGACCTAAAACACCTGGTTGAATACCTACTAGGATGCAGGTCTGGAAATGTTTGTTACAGCAAGCAAATTATTTAAATGACAAGGACAAAGGAGTAATGGCAGCTAAGAGAAGTCAGTCAAGTCATAAATACATATTATTAGAACTTCATTTAAACCTTTTAGCATCAATTCTGAAGAAGTATGTTTGGATAAGAAATAGTTCAAGTTCAGCTGACACTGAAAAAAAACCTGTTTATACAAAAAAAAATTTGTAATGCAAGAGCACATTTGTTATAAAATACATGTTGACCCAATGGACTTTGCATTTTAAAAAGCCAAAAAGCTTTTGTTCATATGATGGGAAAATATTTTAAATTATCTTATGTAATGATGCAAATTACCTAATAAACTCTTCAAGAAATGCCTGTAGACTGGGACTTGCCTGAAAAAAAACCAGTCTGTTAAAATTTATGGTAACTGCTGTGAAGTGTCACTTAGGTTTTTATTGGTCACACTCAAGCTAGCCACCCTAATATTACATTTTGAGAAAATAATTGTAAATGACATGTTCCAACTCTTTGAACTGAAGGAAAGCCCTTCAGTGCAACAGGCAGCTTTATGTAAGCCATGGGTGGGGGTGTTTTTGGTGGCTGAGACTTGTTTTCTGAATGACACTTGAATTCTGGAAAATAATAGATGTGGCTGCTGCCAGGGTTCAGTGGTGGGTCATGAAAATACAGTGACGCAGAGCCTGGCTGTGCTGGTGTCGGCTGAATCAGATGCCGCCTGTGCGTGCAGCGTTCTGGGGAGGAGAAATCACCAACATGTTTGTTTTGCACTGCAAGTGGAACCACCCTAACTCCCTGTTGTATTTGTTACTTATGGTGTACTTTTTCATGAGGTAATTGCCACTTGAGGTGCTTTTGAAGTGGTCGGAAGCAAACACCGGATACGGAATGGGTAGTTTGGTCCTTCGCTGTGTTGCTTTTCTGTTGTGGGTTTGAGCAGTCTTTGGATAGTGTGTGATCTGCAAATGGGAAAGCCATTAGCCAGAGAGCAAGGTGCTGCCTGTCTGGAGAGGCTCAGGGTAAACTTATATTCCTTTCTGCAGCCTTTCAATGGACAGAGATGGACAAGGAAGCCTGTAGGCACCACAGCCATGGAGTACCATACTGTCTGTGTGCCACCAGGAGATCCATTGTCCCTGTGGAAAGTCAGGAACCTGGTTCGGATGGAGAGAGGGTGAAAGTCCTAAGATTTATCTAGTAAAGCTAAATTTGAATCTTGTTTGAAAGACAGATCCTTTCTTCAAGGAAAGGTTTTGTTTTCAGTGTTTAACATGCCAGTCACTATATTTCCCAGAGATATTTCTCCTTTACACTGGAGACTCGATAAGGCAGGAAAGTGACTAAGCTGTGCCACCCCCTTGGCACTGACTAGAACTGGTTCTCCTTTCTCAGAACTTGCAGAAGGGTTTTCATCAGAGTAGTTGCCATTTCTGCTTGAGGGTTTCTGTGCCTTCACTAGGCTGGGGGATGTGAGGAGACTGGGGTTATTTGAGCTGTCTTTGGTGCTTCCAGAGTTTTGCTCTTTGTGACGGGTAGGTTCAAAACTAACCTATTTTGTTACTTAGTTTAGTTAGATTTCTTTGGAGGATGTCGGAGTTTTGGGATATTTGAAGTTGAAAGCATCTTCCTTTTTCTCATTGCTGCAGTATAGATGGTGTGCGCTGTTGGTTTTGCAGTCACTTTTGCCAACTGATGACCATAGGGAGAATTAAAGTTTGGGCAATACTGAAGATTTGTTGATGGAAGTAAAGTAGGAGTGCTTTATTTTTTTGGCACCACAGAAGGCACTTAGTTCTTGTTAACTATGTTTAAACAGGACCTCCTGCTCCCCTGTGTTTATTGGTTTTGAGACTGCAAGTCAGAACAATTCACTTTGTGCAGATGCTTTTGATAAAGTCTTTCTCAAGCTATTGTGACCCTGACAAAATATGGAAGTAGGATAAATATAAGGGATTCAGGACTTAGAGACAAGGTGTTCCAAACGTACTGTGGTAATATAGATAAACTATAGATCAACTTTTGGTTCAGGACCAAGTAAATAATGCATATGAAAGAGGGTTGCAAGCTGTCTTCAGGGTTGTACTTCCTCATGGCCTTTTTTACAGTTTTAGTTGATACTACCCTTTAATTTCTGTTCAAGGAAGCTTGTGGGTTTTGAGTACTTGTAGTGTAACTGGTCATTTGAACTTTGCAAATATAGTAAGTGTTAATTAAATTCAGTTGAATCACAGCCTGATCTGATCTGGAGTCTGAGACCTCCATTGTCTGTATTTAAAAATAAAAATCTATCATTTTGAACCTGAGAGGCTGTTGGTTATATAATAAAAGTTTTTAATAGCGTGAAAGGCATTTGAATGAAGGTAGCTGAAACTGCAGTTCCCTATTTAAGATTTGTGCAGTAACTGTTCCTATGACAAAAAGACCATTTGTTTATTGTCTTAGTTTAAATATTTACTTGCTTCTGTAGAGATAAAATCAAAGTGCTGCCCCTACTTCCTGTATTTCTGAGTTCCATGGTCCAATTTCTACTGTTTCACATGCTGTGCACACCATGGTATTTGGTTCTGGCTGGTGGCTCCTTATTTTTCCCCATGAACAGATGAAAGTGGAGGGACAAGTTTTCATGGTCATGAAGGATGGAGTTAGGAGAGAAATTCTCCCTTAGTTGTTATTGGTTAACTCTTGCACTTGCCAGCAAATTACTTACGGTTTTAGAACATAGAACAACATTGTAACAAAATTTTGTATTATTTTAAGCTCTGCAACAGCTCTGTGAGCAAGATTTTTACATTAGTGCTATCCCTCTTACAAAGCCTTTCAAAGGTACCTGCTTTTTTTACTCAAATCAATTTTCCCCCACTAAAATCTTCTCTGCTCCTTTTAATGTGCAAAATAATAAAACAATAAATGATGTGAATTGTATTATAAAGTTTTTCCAGTTGCTTTAGGTATGCCTATACTGTGTAGTGCTCTGGAGTGTAGGAACACCTGTATTAATAGTGCCAAATGGGGCTGACTGGGAATCAGAGGTAAAATAATCAGAGGTCTGCCGTCTCATGGCTAATTAACCAAGGTGAAGCATTTCACCTAGTTATTTGCCAGATCCTACAGTGACCACTGCTGGGTTTACTGCCTCTACCACCTGCCTTGGGTTAGCTGGAGAACCTTGTTGTGATGAATTCATGGAGTCATGCTGAAGTGAGCTCAGACTCAGTGCCCCTTGTTAGCTTGTGTGTGTCCACTTACAAACTCTAAGAGGAATATTTTATAACTCTGAAAACAAGAAGCGGCCAAATTAGGGGACAGGCCAGAGAAAACTGCACATTCAGTAGCTTCATAGTTGCTCAGCTAGGTTGGTGTCAATATAGCTTAGTTCGTATTCTCCTGCTATAATGATGAGAAATCACTTGGTTCCTCAGAGGAATGCTCTTGCTGATCACGGGCTGTCAGTGCATTAATTACTGGGCTTGCACTTTGTATTTACTCTTTTAGCAGTTCATGTGCTCTCAGTGAGTATCATTTAATCAGAGAAATACTACTATGTGTCAGGTTCTAGTTTGCTACAGTTTGTTTTCCCAGAGCTATTTAAAAGTTTTCTTCATTTGTGAAAGTCCAGTTGTCATAGGAATGACTCCTCTTTCATTTCAGAACAGCAGAACTCTGTGACTTTATTGTCACATTTATAGTCTAACCTTTTTCTCTTTCACCTAGTGAGAGAGCAGCTTTGGTGTTGAAGAGAAACCTCGGAAAGGAATGGGCCCAGTTCTCTTGAAGCTGTTTGCTCTGATCCCAGGAATGCTGTAGAGGTTAGTGATGTGAATGCTGAAGAGCTTTTGTGGAAATTGCCTTTTGATTTGTAATTGGCACACTCTTCAATAAATTCTGTGTGAAGCAGTTCATTTGCCTGTCACAGAAAGGGAGTTAATTCAGGCACTGTCAGAACACAGTCAGCTTAAAATTGCTCTACCCAAACAAAATTTAGGATTCTGTTTATCTGTGTGAATGCTGTGGAAATATATCGCTGGGGGGTCACAGAAAGTTGTGTGGGTGTGATGGATGCTCAGAGACATGCTGCATTAAAGTTGGAGGTTTTAATCAATAAGTTAAAAGAAAAGGGTAAGAATGATCATAATACATGAGACTATAGTGCCTGATTCTTCTTTGAATGTCTCAAGTCTCTCATATTTACTTTGAGTGAGGAATACTCCTGATCTTCAGTAGAATTGACATGCTAGGAAGGGTCCATTCTGTATCCACACAGAGGTAATGTTAGCTCTACTTCTGCCTCTAGTGGCTTATATTTCCATGTTATATCCTAGTTTATTTGGATTTGTACAAACTGTATAAAACTGCTTGCTGTGAATGTTTTTCCCCAAACCTCTATAGTCCTGCTACAAATATTACGGCCTACAAGAGGCTTCCTTTTGCAACTAGAACATTCAATCTAGTTTAGTTCCATGTTTTTTGGAAAGCTAACAAGGATTCAGTAGATTTATCACCTAGTGGATTACTTCTTAACTAGTGAAGTAAAAAAAAGCTTGTAAAACTATTAAATTCAGTAAGGCTTGGTTTTGCTGATGAAAAATTAATGTAGCAAGTAAAATTTGATGGAGTAGTGAGAGGGGGAGAGGGAAGAGCTAGGCCTGTTGAAGTGCTCCTAAAGCAAAGAAGTGAATTTCCATAGGAGCACTTGAGTTAATATCTATTAAATCTTTTTGGTTTACTGTAAAGGCTTCTAATCTTTGTTATCTTACTTCACAAGCATAGGTGTGTGTGATGTGGCTACTGAAGAGTAATGTCCAGGCTTTGGTAGGACACACCCTTTAACATATAGACCCTTTTGGAGCAAAAATTAAAACAACACAGTAGAAAAAAGGCTGCAGCCTGTCACAGACACAGAAAGTGAAGAGGTGACCCAGTGGGAAGAGACTTGTTAGTACAAGGAAATGTTAGTTGGCATCGCTGTTTGAGGCATGGAGAGCTCAACAACTGCAAGTGCTGCCATTTTGTATCAAGAGCTTTAGTAACTGATGTATTCTCACGATCTTTATCTTGTTTCATATAAAACTGAGAGTCATAAAGTGTTCAAGGGGAGGTATCTCTTTTAATTTAACAAAAACATACAGAAAGACAAAAACCCCAAAGCACATCCTTCCATGTGAAATCCTGCACTCCAACATCAGTGCTTTCATTCTACCTTTGTGCTGCTGCTTTTGTTTCCAATGTTGTATTCATTAGCAAAAGACACAAGCCTGTCCACAAGGGGCTCTGACAGAAATATGCCTTTTTTAACTTTAATAGAAAATACCTAGCTTCCTTCAACCTATTGTGTTTAGATTTTTGGAAACATATTTATTTATTCATTTATTTATTTATTTATTTATTGATATTTATATATATATATATATATATATTCTCCTTTACGGAGAATAAAAGAAGATGAATTGTTCATCTCTCATGTTAGTCTCTCTCTTGACTTAGGAAAAGCAGTTGGTTTGGAGCAGCCCATTGAATGCAAACTATTTTGTGAATCTGTGAAGACTGTCTTGTTAGAATCATGATCTTCTATTCGGATACTTATGTATGAAATATTTCCTTGGCACTTCATGCATCCTGTTCTTCCAATTCTGAGGACATGCAAGAACTGGCAGAGTTCAGCAGCTTGGTTTTAGAGTTGTGGTTATATTCCTTTCAGACTCGAGCCTGCTATATTTGATTTGGTTGAGCTCACCATGGGGCCATGTTGAGTTTCTCTCCAGCTGTAGTATGACTTATCTGCAGCTAGATAGATAATAGTAGAAATTGTGATGTGGTGGATGAACACACAGGAGATAATGAGATAAGGGAGTACAGCCAACCAACATGAACTCGCCAGGGAGAAAATTGTGTCAAACTGATTATTTGCTTCCTTGACAGATGAATTAGATTAGCTCGTAAGGGAGGCAAGGGATAGAAGTGATACAAATAGAAGCGTATAAGGTTTTGACGTATGTTCTTTTGAGTGTAATATGTGCAGTGTTTTGGTTTTTTAAAATGGGATCTTCCTTAAATTACTATATTACGGGAGCAAAATTTTTTTTAAATGGTTGTGTGGAGCACTTAATAGGGATTCAGGATCACTTGGAAAGGCATTTGAAATAGGCTACCATATGAGCTTGTCGTGTCTGGATTTGTCGATGACACCCATGATTTAGATTTTAGTACATGGAGTAGAGTTTACTTACGAGATGTGCAGGTGATGTCAGTTTGGGAGTAGGCAGTATGGGCAGCACAGTGTGTTGATGTGAAGCTGTTTGTCACTGAGGTAAGCTAAGTGTGTGTGTTGGCTTGACCTTACTCACCCTGTGCTTGTTTGTTATACCACAGGAGCTCAGTCAGTGTATAGAACCTAATTATGCTGAGTTTACTGAGTTGTATGGCCTTGTCCAACATTCACAGCACAGCTTGTGGTATTTTCTATCCTTTAGAAAACTGCAGCACTGAAACCTAGAACTTGAAAGGAAGTGTTTGTTTATATGTAACAGTTTCTATATTCTTCCACAGGGAGAAAATGTATGAGTAGGGAGGAGTGACCATATTTTTTAAGAGCTTTTGTAGAATAAGATATGAAATATGGAAATAATTGTCGTCTTGGGATGGTGTTGGAGAAGTCTGACATAATGCTTTGTTTTAAATTCCCTGTGATAGAAAGGGGTGTTTGTGTGCCATGCTTTTGTGTACACAATGCTCTTCTCATAGTTGTCAGGTTATCATGAAAGATTAGTTTCGTGGCTCCCTTAGAGGTGAACACCAATATTTCACACTGGGTCAGTAATTTTTGCTAGCAATAGATTAATGCCTGAAATTCCCTTTGACATGTTCCCATCTGTTGGTGATGCCATAGTTTCTTATGGATGTGAAGCATTGTGAGGCAAAAAAAAAAAAATCTCTGTTTAGGTTATCGCTGTGGGGATGCTGCTCTCTGTTTCTGTGATCCCTGCTACTGTTTTCCTGACTTCTTGGGGTATGGCTCTTTCTCCTTGGTATCCTAGCGAATGTTTTTTTAGCAAAACTACAAATTAAGAAGGTACACCTTAGCAACAGAGAGCAGTGCACCAGTGGTGTAACTGGAATAACAAGAATGCTGTGAAAGTTTCATGCCCCATCTTCTGTCCCAAAGAGAGGGGAGGCTATTGGAAGAGCCACTGCTGATAAGCGATAGCCTGTGAAAGGCAAACCTTAGGCAGTCCTTTGGAAAGACTAAGTCCCATGAATTGAAACAAATCGGAGGCACAGTAAACCTAGTTTTAGAGCTTTTTCTTGTTTGATTTTAATTTCAAGAAGCTGCGTGGGAGAAATCTCAGAAGTACATTCCTGTAGATGCAGGAATAACTGTTCAAAGTGCTATGAGATGAAACTGATGTGCAGCAGTTTTTATAAGTGAGGAAATAATAATGCAGAAGTGTGCTACTGCGTGGCTGTGTTGCAGTGAGAGTGTAGTAGAAGTACTGTTTACTCTTCAGTGTTGTTAAAAAGTCACCTTAGGAGAAGACAGACAAGTAAAATCAAATTAAAGAAAGAAATGCATGGTAAAATAGTGAAGGAATATATGGATGTATAAGAGAAGAAGCCTTTGCTGTGATACTATTGTTGCAATTAAATCCTAGTATTGAGCATTTATTTACCTAATTCTTTCATGTGCCTTTGTCAACATATTGCTGGGTTTCACTCTGTTTATTGCATTGTGTTTGTCTTAAGAATTAACAAGAGTAGTTATCCTCATTCTGTGCACTGCTTACTGTCAAAGCTTAAAAGGGACACAAAACCAGAGAAGAGAGGTAACACAGAAAAAGTCTTGTTTTCTCTCTTGTGAGGAGCAAGTTCTGTCCCCAGGTTCTTTGCATCCAGAAACAGCCAAGCACAGTGCAGGTCATCTCAGTGAGCCCATACACTTTCACAGATGCACTGCAGAAGCCAGGACTTGCATTAAATAACTACTCAGTGATTTCTTTAGCTATGCATGACAGTACAGTGCATTTGATAGACAACTACTGTCTATTTTTTTGTTTTCTTCTTGATGTTTTTTCCTCCAGCAAGGAAGTCTATTTCCTTAGTGTGAGTATTGTTTGTGTAGGTGAATCCAAGGGAAGAATGTGAATAAAGTCCATGTCAGTAGTTGTGCTTTAGTAAGTGGATGTTCAAGCTCTTTTCTGGGTTAAATTTGGTTAAAAAGCAGTGTCCACTGTAGTCATTTGAGCATCAGTCTGGGAGAATTCGGAGTACTGCAGCCTCAATCCTGCTTTGTTTTCTGTACCTTTGATTATTAGTAGGGAAAGGTGCAAGTATAGTGGTGAAATATAGCATGCAAGTTTGGATAACATAATGGGTTTCCTTGGAAAATATTACCACTTCTGAAGAGTTGTTGTTATTGAAACAAAACACCTGGCAGTTTTAGACTGTGGTGCCATGCATGAAAGTAGCATTGCAAGCTAGAATAGCAAACAGTGTTAAAAAAATCACAACAAAATAACAAACCCCTGGAAAGCAGAAAAGTTAATTAAGAAAATCCCTATTCTGATCTAGATTCTAGTAAGGAGTGTCTCTTGTCCTTTGTTTATCCCCTCCCCCAGAATAATTAGTTCTATTGTAAACAAAATTGAAACATATTTACTTTCCTGTGAGATAAGAGAAGTGGCAAAATGTCATCTTAAAAATTAATTTGTAAGCCATGATGCATCATTCTTTGCAGTGACTGTACTGCCAACCCAGATGTCTTTTTGCTCAAGTGCACAGTTTTTCATCTTGATCTGACGATTGTGTTATTTTGACTTATTCTTTGTGAAGCAGCTGTATCAGGTACTGTGGCCTGTGCATTGCAAGGTGGGAGGTGGGATCCCTTCCTTTGGTGTCCCAGCCCGCCGGGAAGGAGCAGCTGCTCCTTGCTCACAGTCACACCCGCCTGGGCACTGGTACCGTCGGCGCGGGGGGCTGGCAGTGCAAAGCTCGGCAGAGCCGCCTGACTGCCACAGGGATGTTTACTAACCAAGGGCTGCCGGTGCCTTGGAGGCACAGGAGCTTGTCGCCTATCTCTAGTATCTTACAAGGGGAGGACTTGAAAACCAAAATGCTTGCACTGAATTTGAAGAATTCAAGGTAGGATGAGACCTAAATGAATCCCAGCTACTCTTATTTCCTTGCATGATTCTTCCCCCCCCAGACTAACATTTAATTCCATGACTAGCACATGTGAAGTTGTACCTCTTGTTGTCAGACTTGCTGAACCAAAGCTGAGATTGGTCAGAGATTTAGTAAAAATCCAGTGATATCTTTGAATAATGTTAGTAATGTACCAGTGCATCATTTTCTGTGTTTAGGATGTTTGCGCTAGAGAAATATGTCAAAGGTAGGTAGTTTACAGTCATCATTCCACCTAACGAAGAAAATAATGGATTTTAGTTTGTCATGTGTGTAGTTTTCGAAATACAGCTAATACGAGCCTTGAGTGCAGTAGTTGTGCTGTGAAGCAAGCTTGTTATAGAGCTATGTTACACCTGTTCTAAGAAATCTAACCAAGTTGGAGAAAATAGTATTAAAATAGTATTTTCCCTGTCTTCAAGTGCTATACGCTTCATTTTTTCCCTTTGAATGAGAGAAACTCACTTTTGGGGGATTTTAACTGTCCTATTTAATCTTGTAGTACACTGCAAACTGCTGTCAAGAAATCATTTATTCACTGTGAAATACAGCTTTTATTTTGACACTATTGCCAAGCAGGGCTAGAACATGAGTAATGAAGAGAAAAACAAAGTAGTTTTGAAAGTAGTTATGGTAAATAGTAGATATACCAACATTTTATTGGCAATTATAAGAAAAATAAGTATGGATTTTCTAAAATGTTGCAGCTTTGTCCCTTTATGAGAGATACCAACTTTAACATACAAGAATATCTACACTCACTTCGGTCATTTCAATAAGTGTGCCAGTGAAAAAAATTTTCACAGGAGAACTGGAAGAATGCATTTACTTGAGCAATTAATATTGCTTTGAAAATCTGTAGTTTTAGTCTGCATTGTAGGTTTGTGGTTTTTCTTGTTTAGTGTTTGTTTTGTGTAGGGTGTTTTGACTTTTTTTCCCGCTCTTTAATTTTTTCCTGTTTAATGCTTTATCTGATACATTCACTGCTGGGGATGGAAACCTTGTAGCTCTGGTGGGCTACTTCTAAATCCATACAGCTCTGTCCTGCCTTGGATCTGTCCTGGGCTTTTTCTGCAGAACAGACTCTACCCAGTGTTCTAGCAGCATCAGTCTCTTGTGTTACGGGGGAGCTAGAGCTGTTTTCTTTAAGAAAAGAATCACAATCAGTTGTCCATGTGAGGCTCCTGAGAAGTGTTTTCCATGTGCAGTGTGGTTGAACTGTATCCAAAGCCAGGCTGGGAGCCTGAGATGAAATCTAGCTCTACCTGCAATCCTGAGGTGTTTGAAGATGAAAGATGAGACCAAGAGGGGTTGAATTGCTTTTTTCTGCAATTTGTGACTGTCATCCTCAGAAGATATTCTGCCACTTGACAGAGAGGGGTCAGGAGAAGAAGCAGAAGAGAGGGGAGGAGAAAAGACAGTTACTTTTCTCCCATTTTTACAATACTTGTTTAGTTACACAAAGCATAGGAATCTTTACTGTTTTTCCCAGTGGTGGTGCCTCTTACAAGGAGCAGCTGAAGGAAGTGGGGTTGTTTAGCCTGAGGAAAAGAGACTTGTGGAGGACCTTATTGTCCTCTACAACTACTTGAGAGGAGATGCTAGTGAGGTGGGGGTCAGTCTCTTGTCCCAAGTAATAAGTAACAGGATGAGAGAAAATCACAGAACAGTTAGGGTTGGAAGGCACCTCTGGAGATCATCCAGTTCAACCACCCTGCCAAAGCAGGGTCACCTGGAGCAGGTGACAGAGGAACACATCCATGTGGGTTTGGAATGTCTTCAGAGAGGGAGACTCCCTGGGCAGCCTGTTCCAGGGCTCTGCCACCCTTAGCGTAAAGTTCTTCCTCCATGTTGAGGTAGAACTTCTTGTGTTCTTTATGGCCACTGCTCCTCCTCCTGTCACTGAGCACTGCCAGAGAGAGTCTGGCATCATCCTCTGGGCACTCACCTTTGTGATATTTATGTGCATTAATGAGATCCTCTTCAGTCTTCTCCAGATGGAACAGACCCAGCTCCTGTAGACTCTCCTTATATGAGAGGTGATCCAGATCCCCCTCATCATCTTTGTGTCCCTCCTCTGGACCCTCTCCAGAAGATTCTTGTCTTTCTTGTCCTAAGGAGGCCAGAACTGAACACATCACTCCAGATACAGCCTCACTAGGGCCAAGTAGAGGGGCAGGATCACCTCCCCCAACCTGCTGGATGCACCCCAGGATCCTGTTGGCCCTTCTGGCCACAAGGGCACTGCTGGCTTATAGTCAACTTGCCACTCACCGGGACTCCCAGATTCCTCTCAGCAGAGCTGCTCTCCAGAAGATCAGCCCCCCATCTGTGCTGAGGCTATTCCTCTCTAGGTGCAGGACACTTGTTTGAACCTCATTAGGTTTTTCTCCACCCAGTTCTCCAGCCCATCAAAATCCTGCTGAATAGCAGCACAATCTTCAGGTGTATCAGCCACTTCCACCAGTTCTGTATAATCAGCCATTAAATGGCCTCAAGTTGTGCTGGGAAAGGCTTTGATTGGATATTAGGAAAAATTTATTCAAAGAAGGGATTATCAAGCATGGGATGAGGCTTCCCCAGTCACCATCTCTGCAGGTATTGAAAAGATGTGCACATGAGGCAGTTGGGAACATGGTTTAGTGGTGGACTTGGCAGTGCTGGATTAGTGGTTGGAGTCGATGATCTTAACAGTCTTTTCCAATATAAATGGTCCTGTGGTTCTGTGCGCTATGGTATGCAGCATTTAACTCCAGTGGAGCTCAGTGAATGTCTTTGGACCATCCTAGTTTCAGGCAGTAGAGATGTGTATGCAAGTATTTCTGCTGCTTTTCCATTTATCTCAGGACTGAATTGCTAATTATAAGGTCTTGGGCTGTTTTGTTTTGCACTTAGGAATACTATGAACATGCACCTTAAAACATTGGGATCATTCACTGTTATTTACTTCCTATTACTTCAAAAATAAACAAGCGTTTGTGCCCAGGGTTTAATGCTGATTTAAATGCAGATATGCTGCTGGTTTTTTTGCAATCTTTCTGCCTCGATGGTAGCAGAGAGAGGAATTTTATTACATCAGCCAAACATATGCTGGTAGGATCATTTTGTTGTTGTGTTGTTAGAAACAAGGGTGGCTCTATGGAGACAAATTTTACAGGTAATGGTCTTCTACTTACTTCTCCTTCATATGCAAATTACCTAAAGGCAGAAGAAATGTTTTCTTTTGGGTGCATAAATGGCTGGTTTACATGGCTGGAGGAAGTTCATGTTCAGATTGTTGTTGAGATGAAAACCCACTAGGCACCGGCACTGCAAATGGGGACCTGCTTTGCATAATACTGTGCTCCTGTTAAAAAAATTCAATGACTTTTTTAGCCAAATATGAGAACCGTGCTTGGAGTCACTACTATCATCACTGAACATGTCCTGTATGGGGCGACTTTGCTTCCTGCGTGGCCTTACCATGAGGATGTACAGGCTCTCTCCTGTTCCAGTTTCACTGGTTTTCTTCCCCATTTTCCCCACCACACCCTCCCACTCCACATTGCTTGGAAAGCACTCTTCCCCATCCATGATGGTGGCTCATTGATTCAAATGCAACAACTTTCCTAGCAAGGCTTTTTTGCTTTGCTTGTTTACTGTAAATGCAAGGGCCGCTCTTCAGAACAGTGTTTTTATTCCTATGCATTTGTTGATGTCTGCATGCCAACCAAGCACACGCTTGTCTGTTCAGTTCCCAGATTATTTTGCATTTTTGTTTGTTTTTCTGGGTGTGTCCCTTCCTCTCTCATCCTCTCATACATTTTTTTTTTGTTTTCCAGGGGCTTCTTAGCAGAATTTTCTCTCCTGAATTGCATGGTTTAGTCATTGCCATGCAGTTCAGGTTATCAAGCTAAAGTTTCAGTTCTACTCTATTCCCAGTGGGCTGTGACTAGTATTCTGTTTGTTCAAATAATATAATTCAGTTTATTTAGGCCTTTTGAAAACAAAACAAAAGCAAAACAAGAAAACCAGCATGCAGAGGTGCTCAAGATATTTTACCGTGGAACACATCAAGAATTCAATTAGGAGTTGCTCTCCAAGAATATCAAAGAAGCCAATAGTCTGTTCTGTTTTGGTTTGAGTTTTTTAACCAGTTATTACCTATCTTCATAGTATTCTGCGTATTTTTACTGATGCTGCATTGGTTAGTTGGTTTATAAACTTCCAATAAAATGTTCTGATTGATTCCTCCATTTCAGATGATTTTGCTGAGGTGCAAATGTTTCTGAGATGTTTCAATTCTTCCAGCATATGTTCTAAACCAAAATGATGTTTCAGTGCTTACTTTTTCTCAATGTGTTTTTCAGTGTTTATAGCAGAATTGAGGCTTGCAGGATGAGTTTGCCTATCTGCTGTCTTGCCAACCAGCAGATGTGAATGAGGATCATGCCCACCTCAAGTGTCCAGTTACAAAATTCCAGATTAACATTAATCTGACAAATTTTAGTTTCCAAAAGTAATCTGCTGTGTTTATAATGTATTCATACTGGTTACACTGAAGAACAGAATGTCTCTTCCCCCAGTTCGAAACCTGTTAACTGACTAGGCATCATTTTTCTATAAATAAGTGTTCCAAAAATACATGTTGGTGGAGAAATGTCTCTATTTTTGTCATGTTTTGTGTCTGCTCCAGCCAAGTTGGACTTTGCTTCTGCTTGTCAGGATTTCTGTGTTACACTTATTTTTGTCTCCTCAGTTAGCATATTTCTCTGGTAAAACCATGTCCTTTGCATTCCTTGAATAGAGGAGGAATTGTATGTCCAGAACTAGTCCAGACTTTGTGGCACTCAGAGCTGGATGGCCAGCTTTGAGACCACACTGGAACGGGTCAGAGGACTGGAAAAAATGCCATATTGGTATGATTGCACAAGCATGGGCAAATGGTTCCTTGGAGTCTGGATGTCTATGAATGAACCACCTGAAGGTGCAAATGCAGGTGTCTCCTTTCTAACATAATGCCTGTATAGACCCCAGTACTTTGATCTTCACTGTAACCGATGATTAGGGGTAATGAAACATGGCAAGACTGATTTATTTTCTGGAATGACCCTTCCTCATTTTGTAAAGCAGAAAGGCTTCTTTTACACATGAAGAATTTTGTTTGGTCCTCAGCCCTGCAATGGCAATATATTTCTGCCTTGCACAAATTATTGAAAACCTTTTCTAGTATAAATATTGCCTTTTTTCTCCAACCTGTGCAGATACCGTGGAGCAAGAACAGTTTGAGGTATGGAATTTCCAACTTCTTTGGTGGCTAGTAAACCCAAACTGGGTTTTGGAGATCAGATCTGTATTTATATGCAGATGAGGTGGTTTAAGACTTTACATTGAAATTGAGAGATGATGTATACAACCCAGGAGTCAAATGTGGATTTCAGGTAGCCTTAGGGTTGGATGGTATTTCTTGGTCATGTTTTGTAAAGAGATGAAGGACTGTGTTATAGGTACCGCAAAGATGAAGTTTTCTGCTCCTCCTAGTTGGATGTTGATGCAATATTTATTAGGTGCCATTTGTCTTCTGAAAAGTCAAAATTACTCATTCAGTTCCCCTGACCTTTTTCAAAAACTTCTTTTAAACAAGTGGTGGAGGTACCTATTCTAATGCTTACAATAGCAGATTTACCTTTTGGTTCTCAGGATTGTGTGTGATAGTTCAAGACAAAATAAGAATTCATCTTTCATTTTAGTTGAAAAGATGTGGAGTAAAGTGTACAAAGGCAGAAACCTTAAATGAATGTGTGGCCTGTCTAAATACCTATATTTGAGCTTTCTGACAGTTTGCTTTTTTGGGCATTTGCAATTCTTTAGCTTGGTTATCAGTTTATTACTGAGCTGAGAAAATGGAAGTTATTATATCTTGTTAAAGGTTTTCTTAAAGAAAAGCACTACTGAGAATTGGGTTCATGTTGGTGACAGATCATAACAAGTGCTAAATAAAGATGTATGAAGTGGAATTATCATCATTCAGCCAAAAATCACATTCTAGATGCAGTGTGGACAGATTTGTTCCTTGTAGGAAAAGGTGGCACGCATTTCCTTCCTTGTGCACTGTCTCAGCTTTACTCTCTGTAAAAGTAACTTGTAGGCTCCTTTCTGTTTCATCAAGGTGTGAGTTTTGTACACCATCCCCAGATGTCTGTGAGCAATGATTGCAGTCACATCCTTTGCCTCTGTGTGTGCATGGGTAGTCCTTCATGCCAGGTAACTCTTATTCTGTGCTATTGCTCTAAACAATGATGTTGAAACAGGCTCTTCAGTTGCAAGGGCAGCCTGGGTGGTGGGACTGCACTTGAGCTGTTGAAGCGACTGTGCTTTTCTTGCGCAGAAATAAAAATGAAGAAAAGTGATGCAACTTGAGCTGTGATTTGGACAAGTACTACATGCTATTTTCAGCTGCGGTAGGATTTAGTACTTTGACTAACAGGCTTTATTTTTTGGAGGTGGCAGAAGAAGTGTTTGTAGCCTGGAAATATTTTGTTATAGCACTGCAAGTAATTTTGGGAAATGTGGTTATTAATTAAAGCATTAGAAAATGCAGTGACAGAGTTATCTTCTACATACAAGCTCTATATAGTAAGTCAGTAAAAGAATAGGCTATTTGCAGAAGTCAAAAGCAGTACTTGATTTTCTTACTTGAACAAAATAAAGTGCAAAAAAATGATATAACTGAAGGTCATTTTCATTTAAATTATTACTTCAGCGGGACAACTCGCCTCCATTCCTGCAGCATAGATCAGAAGTATCATTGTTATTTAATTGTTGTCCTTTTACACTGAATATAAAACATTAACCTTCAGGAGGGTACCAACTACAGGAAATCTACTCTATCAGCACTTGCTATTATGTGTCATTATCATGAATAATTTGTGGGAAATGGAAGAAGAAGACTGATAGTCCATGTTTTATATCTTTGTCTTTCTCAATAAACAGTTACTAAAGTTCTTCATAGTTGTTGAAGTGTTAAGAATTTTTGTTTGCAGAGATTTCAAGGCATTAAGGTCAGATTGAGCATAAGAATAGCATTTCTAATATTGCAAACAATAGAGGAATTATATCTATAACTGTCATCTGACTGGAGTTGAGAGAACAGGAAAAACATGTCCTGAATCAAGATAGAAAGGCTTTTTTTTTTTTTTTCCCCGTTAGAGGTGTTAAAGCAAAAAATAGCTGCATTGAATTCTCAGGTTTTGATACTACCCTGTGAACTGAGACACCTCTGTAAAGCAGATCTTCAACCTGTAGAAACAGACCAGTATTAGGTTGGCCTCTGCACTCTTCTGTTCATCTAATAAAGTCAAGATTAAGTTTTTAGGTGGTAACATGAAGTTCCTTGAGATAACTTTTGAATTATTTCAGTGCAAAGGAGAAAAAAATGAAACCATACACACAAAAGTCATTACCTTGAAATAATAGTGTGACCTTGCAAATCCTTGCCTACACACCTTCCTTAGCTTCCTTAATGATACTTAGCAATACAAAAGGTGGAGTGGGAGTTGGTGGTGTTTTCCTTTTGGGGGGATTTCTCAACAAAATAGTTCCTGTTTCAGCCAGATGACTGGATGTTTAACAAGAGGAAATGATAGTATGGGAATAGGTACTTTTATTCCTGGGGCAGCACACTGGATTTGCTTCAGGCCCTGTCTTACAGGGACCAGGCAACATTCCCCAAAGGCGTGTGTGCCAGTTCAGTCCGTCAGGGAGAGCTCATGGCATCGTTTTCAGCAACACAGCTTCCTTGTGCATGATTTTGTTTGTGTGTAAGTAGTTGTTTTGTGTTTGGTGGCAGGACTGGTGGGGGAGAAGGGAATGGGAGGAAGTAGTTGTGTTCCTCGCTTCCCCTCCTGCTGACGTTTTTGTCTACAAAGAGAATTTTTTATTCCTGCCCAGTTCTAAGCACAAATGGATGTGTATCTAGCCAGTAACAGCTCTTTATTGTTTCCTTTGATGGCCAGACAATGTCCTTTTGAATAGTGCATATTGGTGAACATCTTCAGAATGTTGGCATTAACTACATGGGTAGGGAATCTGAAATTCAGGAAAGAAATTACAGACCAAGTGGGGAGGGAACTAACAGGTGTGGAATTTATTGATCCTAATGGACTTCTGTAATTCATTATAGCAAGAAGACTTCAATTTAATTTTCCTGAGATAGTTGGTGTGGAGGTGTGCATCGGTGTCCCATTGTAATCTGCAAAGAAATAAGGCGATTTCTGTTTCACTGCTAAGCTGCTGATGTGATACCAATATAGTGCCTGGAGAAACACTTGTGACTGTAATTACTAAGCAGATAATTACCTAGCTGCTTATTTAAATAACATCCTTTTGGAACTAGATGCACAGCTTGGACCTGTAATAGCTATTGTGAAAATGAGTGTGTCTCATGCAGCTTCTGTCTGTCTACTTTTTTTTTCTTCACAAATGTTTTGATAGCTCTAGTAGTATTACCCATACATTATCATACCCTAATTCATGTTAATGATTATGTGTGTATGTTGTATTTTTCTTGCAGTGTCTGTCTTTGAGCTTTGTAAGTTGTTAGTATTTTTTGTAACGTAATTTATGGTCATTTTTCCAACAGCTTGCACTAACAGTAGAAAACACTTTAAAATATTTTGAAGGGTAGAAATTACCTCTTACATTAACTTCAGTAAAATTTCTGGAGAATCTCATGGGTTCATCTTGTTGGATTCCCATAAAAATTGGACACAAAAGTTAAGAACTTGGTGAGCAGCTTTATATCAGAACTGCTCAAGTGGGTCAGTCTCGTTTATGCTCATGGGGAAATGTGCAGCCATCTGATAGCCTGTGAAAAAAAACAAAGGGCTGTTTTTAAAATGAGGATGCTTGTAATGCATTTGAACACTGACAGTGTGCCCCAGCCAAAACCACCTTTAGTTATGCTTATCAGAGCCCTCAAGAATTCATCAAGGCCACTGAAATGTAAGCTGCGCTAAATTGGGAAAGGAAAAGCTGAAAAACAGAATACCAAGACAGCAAGAAATAGATAAAGAAAGACTGCCCTGTACTAAACTAGAATCAATTATATTTTCTGAAAAGTGCATGCAGAGCGCATGGACAAAATAGAGGGACCAATCATGTAAGAAGAGTGTTTTGTAAACAATAAATGGCTTCTGTGAAATCATATTGATTCGTTGTTCAGAAGTCCTGAGCTCCCTCAGATGCTTATGCTGTGCTTTCACTGCTTGCTTCATTTCTCCTCACATGGAGATTCTTCTTCTCCTACCACTAAGAGAAAATTGTAATGTTTGTTACAAAAGCACTGGTTTTATTGTGCACATTTGTGATCTACTCATCAAGTGTCTTATTTTAGTTTTGGTCCATACAGAGCATAATGTTCTGCAACTGCCATTAATTCACATTTTTAACTCTAGTAGCAGAAGATGGGTACAATAGGTTGAACTACTTCAACCCTTCTGATAAACCAGGTGCCTGTCACAGTGAGGCTGCATCATAGAACTTCCACTTGCTTAGTTTGCTTTTTCAGAATAGCTTCTAACTTCTTCCTCAGCTTAAAAAAACCAAACACCCAACAGCTGGAATGTCCAACTCACAAGATTCCCTATGAAGAATGTGCCTGCTTGGACCTGCTGGGGGAAGACGCTCCTCAGGGCTGTGTAGTACAGAATGTGAGCCAGCAATTGGATGTACATGCCAGAAGAGGCAATGTGAGGCAGGGAAGAACCTCCTGTGCTGAGAACAGGTTTCCGTCCTTGCCACTTCGACAAAACTCCTCTTGAGGTTTTTGGAGCTGCCCTCTAATTGCATCCTTTGTGTACTGGGTGTTTAGCTCTGAGATCACAGGCAGAGAGGAGAAGGACATCAGCCGGTCCCTAAGGGACACAACACAAACAAGCAGGAAGATTCAAGCATTATAAAATTGTAGAATTAGCTGCTCTCCAAAGTATCCTCAAATAGATACCGTGTTATTAGACATCATCAATTTCAGCATAAGGGAGGGTGGGTGTGTGTTCATTGTATGTATATTGAGGCTGTTGCCATGTCTGTGCTATGGGGCAGATCTATGAAAGGAAGTTGGTTTATTAGTTGTCATGCATTCTGACCTGGCAGAGCTGAGTGGGACAGAAGAATCCCTGAGGAAATGCACTGCTGGGTGTGCAGAGCAGCCTTTTCATCCAGGTTGCAGAAACCAAGGTGTAGCGTCATGGTCAGAGGGATGAAGTAACAAAATACTGAGCAGCTACTTATGAAGTATCTGCTGAGAGAGGCAGGAGGTTCTTTGGGGACTGTAGGAAGTGAGTGTGCAGTTTGACTCTACTGCAGTGCATGTGCAGCACCAGGCCAAATTCAAGCTCTACAATCAGTTACAAGACTGGTGTTCCCTAACTTTTGACTTTGCTTCTCTTAATTGCTGTGCAGGGTGCTTGATTGTCATGTACTATAAACAAGCAGCTGTGAACAGGTGAAGTGACTGTTGCTGAGAATACTGGAATCTTTTCATTTTTGGCATTAAGGAGTCTACCAGGTCTTAATGCTGAACTCAAGTCACATGTGATGGTTGCAGCTGTCTGAGGATTGTGCAATTGTTTTCACTTCGTAGAATAGGAAGACCCTTTCTTCTAGATACTTTTTGTTTATAGTATAAGGTTTAGGTGTGCTGCTTTCTCTTTTGCAGGCCTAACTCTAAACAAAGAAACCTCAGTCAAAATATTTATACAGGACAAAGTAGCAATATAACACTGTTCTCTCACTGTTCCTTCACATGTCTAAGATTTGGGCCCAGTGCTGGAGGTCCCAGAGCTCACAACTCTCTTCCCTGTATTTCTATAGATAATCTGTGCTATGATAATCAGAGGAAGTATCACTGGATTTGGAAAGGCAAAAATAAATCACAGAAATTCTTTCAACTTTCATGTACAATATATTTCAGATGACATGGCATGGAGTCCACACTGGCATTGTTTCTAATTACAGAGAAACAGTAGGATTCCACAAGTAGTATCTACTCTGGAATTTAGTTACTTCTGGAAAAAAATTATTTGACATTATATTTATAGTATGTTACATCCCTTTTCCCCTCCTCTCTGCCCATGCTTTTACATTGAGGTTGAATACCTGCTTGTAGTGGGGAATAGACAGAGGGGACCATGACTGTGTTGGGGAAGTGAGAACTGTTTTAATTGTTCTCTGGATTTGTCATCCCTCTGGGTTAAAACTGCCCCAGTGAAGGTAAATAGATCACAGCTGGGAAATGCCATCCCAGTAGGCTCCTGTACACTAGGAAAATAGTGTGTAACATTTATTTGAACTTCTCTGACTATACAAAAATTGTCAGATCTATAACTACAAGTGTGTGGCTGAACCAGTGTAATTCTGTTTCAAGTGTGTGCTTGGGCTGAATAAATCAATAAGATTTAAAAGAAAAATTCGCCACGCTAGCAAGTCCACAGCAGTCGTGGATTTGATGACAATATGCATTTTGGGTGGGTATATAAATTTCTCAGCATTTTGTTAAACATAAAAAGAAAATTAAAATATTGCCTTTAAAAGATTTTATGAAAAAGAAAATGCAGACTTTTTTCCTGCTGCTTAGGCAGTGAAGGTTTGGGTTTTTGAGCTTAGATGTGGTATTCTGCTAGTTTACCTGTTACAGCACGAGAAGCATTCCCAAACTGAGGAGTTTGGGAAAAGCTATGGGTTTCTGGAGAAAATGGTGTAGTTTTATTTTTAGCTGTGTCGTTAATGCTGATTGGAAGTCTTGCCTGTCTTATTTCTTAGGGATGATACACTAAAAGACAATATCCAATTCTAATTTTTCTTCCGCTGTGAAAAGCCAGTGCACATTTCCAGCATGGACTGACAGTTGGTGGCTTGTAACTTAGCTTAGCTTTTTTGATGACTTCTCACTTCATGAATTATTTTTGCATGGTACCAAAATGTTCATTAGCATTAATTCCTAATGTTTCCGATGTGTTAGTAAAATACTTTATGAACATGTTCCAGAAAGGTATCTCTTTCTTGAGTTAGAGAGAGAATATTTTTCTTTTATTAATGTTTCTTATTAGTAGTTAATTGCCTTCACTTTTACAAGCATAGCTCCAGTTTGTTATTGATGTTATTTTCCTGGCTTTAGCATCCAGCTACTGTCTTTCATCACAACTTAATCTTTGGGTTGGAGTTCTTCAGTAATGTCTACTTTCCCTTCATTACTCTACTTACAGCACCTTTGGAATCATCACTTCTCCTTTTATTAATTGACCCTTCATGGTAACCTCTCTTTTTGATAATTTAAATAATTAAGTTCTTTACGTTTCTTGCTGCAAGGCATTTTCTACTCTTGAATAATTTTTATAGCTGTTACTGACCTTTGGTTTTTCAACTGCATTTAAGCAGTGAGATGTAGGCATTACAATTCTGTGGAGTATTTCATTGTTGTTGGTCTTTATTTTGTATATGGAGCTGAAACTGTTCCCTTGTATTCCTCTTACTTCTTCCCTAACTTGAACATGGTTGTGAGATTGTCCCTTTCACTGCAGTGTCCAATTGGCTACATCTGTTTTAGGGATTTATCTGCTCTGACCCTTACACCTCTTGTGCAAGGTCCTATCTGATAGACTTAAGTCTCATGACTGGAAGACTTGGTCCATGTTGTTTTGAGGACCTGAGGTGTTACTCTGCAGAGCCAGTAGCTGAGGTGTGAGATGAATGATAGCTCCACTGGATAGCTTTGTCTCTTTGCCATAGGAAAGTTGGGGAAAAATCTATGCTTGTCTTTATGTGATAAAGCCAATGTCTGAGAGAGTTTGAAGGTCTTGTGTGATTAGATTTTAAAGTATTGTTTTTATTCTGGAAATAATTTGAGAAACTTTGCATTATGTAGGTAACACTGTTGTAAGTGCTGTGGGATGTGCACCAAAGGATTGTAAAACTCGTCTAATAAAAAGTACCAAAACATTTTGCAGTGTTCAAAGTGTGGTCAGCCATGCTTTCTGCTGGAGAATATCAGATGTTTTTCTCTTTCAGGTTGTTGGCTTTAAATCCTCCAGGCATGTCCTAATCAATGCCTAGCATATAAAATTAGCTAATGCTCTTAGCTGCAGTGTGGTACTTACTGTGAGAGAGGGTGCTATGTATTTAAAGGCTTTGGTGGAATAATGCCTCAATCTCTTGTACTCAGAAAGTTCATTTTCCTGTCTGAGCAGGATACAAGGAAGTTTCCAGAAGTCAGCCAAGATGAATATGGTGAAGAGGATCATGGGCCGGCCCCGGCAGGAAGAGTGCAGCCCCCAGGACAACGCGCTGGGCCTGATGCATCTGCGGCGCCTCTTCACGGAGCTCTGTCATCCTCCAAGGCATATGACCCAGAAAGAGCAGGAAGAAAAACTTTACATGATGTTACCAGTGTTCAACAGGGTAAGCCAGGGAATTTGCAAGAGGTGTTTTCTTTGTTTGAATTGTCTGCTCATATTTTGTATTCCCAAGATCTTTTGGTTCTAGCACAACAGCTTTTCTCCCATTGGCATCCTTTCAATTTTTCCCTTCTCATCCCACAGTGTTGTGTTAGGGGATAAACTTACCTTTGGAGATTCTCTTTTCTTACCACTTTTTCTCAAGTGCAATCCACAGATGCTTGTAGACTGACAGCTTTTCTGCAGTGCTCACTGTTGTTACAGTCATCTGATTTCCAGCCTAAACTTTGGTAGCAAGTTTATACCCACTTCTTTTGTGTGACAGCACTGTCCTTGAGTCTAAATAGCTCTTCTCCCTTCTTTGCATTTGTTGTACTGATGCATATTTAGACATAACAATCATAGTATGTCCTATCAGCTTGGTTTTGCTAGGCTACTTGAGCTGAACAATTTTAATCTCCTCACATGATATATTCTCTATATGCTCATCACGCTTATAGGCCTTTTTCTATATATTGAGTCTGATTCCCCCTTCGTGGACAAGAGAGATTTGAACAAGCAATCTGTAGGGAAGATATAATAGTCACTTTTACAGTGGCATTCATATGTCATTACTCCGTTGTACTCAGGCACTGAGATTTTGTTTGGAGGCAGAACTATTGCAACTGTCACTGGAATTAACAGGAACGAAATCCTCCTGATATCTTATATCACTCAGTTACACTGCTAGCAATTTTGATGGTAGTTTTAGGGTCTTGAAAGACCAGTAAATACAGATCTAACATTCTCTTTTTTTCCCTGCTGTGACCTAAACTCTTACTCCTGAAGTTCTTCTTGTGTGATGGATTTGTGCTTGTATGTGCTACCACAGAGAACTGGAATAACCCAAAAAACTAAAATGATGTTTTGTTGAAAGTATGGCTTATGAAGGTGTTAGACACTGAACTGCTTGCATGCTTGTACTGGTTTTGCTGGGATAATTTTCTTTTTAGTAGCTGGTGTGGGGCATGTTTTGGATTTGTGCTGGAAATAATGCTGATAATATGGAGATGTTTTAGTTACTGCTGAGCAGTGCTTATGCAGAGCCAAAGCCTTTCTGCTCCTCACCGCACCCCACCAGCAAAGAGGCTGGGAGTGCGCATGGAACTGGGAGGAGACACAGTGACCCCAGCTGACCCAGTGGATATGCCGTACATATGGTGTCAAACTCAACATGTAAAACAGGAGGAAGAAGGAGAAGGAGGTTGGGGAATGTTCAAAGTGATTTGTCTTCCCAGGTCACTGTTATTTGTGATGGGGCCTTGCTCTTCTGGAGAAGGCTGAGCACCTCCCTGCCCATGGAAGGCAGTGAATGAATTCCTTATTTTGCTTTGCTTGCTTGCGTGATTTCTGCTTTCCTTACTAAACAGTGTTTATCTCAACTCATGAGTTTTCTACCTTTTACTCTGCTGTTTCTTTGCCCTATTCCACCTGAGAGCAATGAGCAGTAACTGCCAGTTGAGGTTAAATTACAACAATGCTGTGTAGAAAAATTAATCCCAGTCAAGACATAGTATTGCTAGGATTTTCAGTGTACTAGGTAGTGTGCTTTATTGGATGGATCACTTGAATGCCATTCTGTTGCCCTAGGTCTTATTTCTACTGGTATCCTGTTGTGTGAGTTTGGCAGAAGTAAGCTCAGTTCATATGCTTCCTCTTTAATTTATCTGCTTGGATTAAATGCCTTTTGGTTATGGACTTTCTTGATTTGTTTTTACCAATTAGCACAGTGGAATCTTAATCTTACCTTGTGCCCATGAAGTTTATTTGATGCAATTATGTTTAGAAATCTCCCTCTGGTGGTTACATGAGGCTGATGCTTCTGGAAAACAAAATGCCCCCACTTGAGCTTCTTCAGCACTTAGTTCTAATCTGCAGGTGGAGAAGAACTTTTTCTTAGCCTTTGTGGTAACTGCTGGCAGTGGCATTGTATCTAGAGAAATTGCAATTGGTTTAAGTAAACTAGTGTAGCAATGCATGTATAGCAGTCTAAGGGAAGACTTTGATTAGACTTCTGAGATGAAAAAGAACAGTTAAGTTGTAATTTCTCCATTGTTTCAGCCTTTTCTCTTTTTCTGTTTTCTTTCGTAATACACTTTGCCCCCCCCCNATGCCACTTGCCGGCTTTGTCCTAATTCTCAGCCCCTCCTCTGGACTCTGCTGAAGCCTAGTTGAAGTTACTTTGTGTGTTTGCACCACTTGTTCTCACTGTCTTTCATTCAGCTGATGTCTTGAAGCATTCTGAAAACCAAATCAGTAGCCCCAAGTTTTCTTTTTACTTCATCAAAATCAGCTCGTGTCTAAGTAATCTCAGGTACCATTTACATTCTACTACTTTGAACTTGTGAGCTTCCTGGAGTTGACCTTTGTGCCATGAATACAGGCTGTTGCCGGATGTTGTCCCTTCAGTTTTCAGTCTCTAAAATTGGGATCATAGCCTGCCACATTGAAGAAAGCAGGTATTGGTTCTGCTCTTTCACTTCCTTTCTCTCAGTCCTTGATAACCATTATCAGTCATCGACGAACTGGGGTAGTGTAACCCAAACAAAACTAATTTTTCTTGATCAGTCAGGTCTCATCCTGTCACTGTTATAAGGGGATTTTTTTCCTTGCATTTCATGTAAATGCATTCAGGTTTTCCTGTGTTCAAGAGGCTGAGCAGTTGTGATGCCATCTATTTCTACTTTCACAGTTCACCTTTTTAGATTCCTGATTAATGCCACCTTCTTCTTTTGATGTTTACATATAGAGTCTGCTGTGGCTTCCTTGGCTTATCTAGTTTGTTTTTTTTCTGGAGTGTCAACTCTTGATGGTACAGCTAGTTTTGGAACAATCCTACTAGCTTAGTAACTCTGCAGGTCATAGCAAGACAAACTCTGATTGGATTAAAATGCAGTACAAGAAAAAGTCTCATTTTCTAAAGAGTCGCAGAAGACATTTTCAGTGCCAGATATGGTAAATCTTGGTTCACTCTAAAATTCTGACAGGACTTTTCTCTGACAAGGGATGCTTTTACTGTCAGGAAACACCAAAACATTATTAGAAGTTCCTTTCTAAAATTTTTCTTGTTTCTCAAACATAGTCCTTAGCTGCAGATGTTTTAAGTGATCAGTTAATAACTTCATTCAAATTCAGACTCTGAATCCATCCATCCATCAGTTACTTTGCATGGTTATCTTCATTCTGTTGAAGATTTTCGAGTGTGTTTGAGTACTTTTTCTGTTACTACCTTAAGCAAAGATTATGATGGTGTATCATAAAAGCATTATCTGTTCCAAGGTCGGGATATCTGTGTTAGGAGGAGAAACTCCAAACAAACTGTGGAGCTCAGATCAAAACTTCTGTGCCATCCCTTAGTGTGTGCTCCAGAATGTCTCAGACCAGAGTGGTGAGCTCTTGGAAGTGGGAGCTGCATGTGTTTGGCTGGAATCAATGTATGTGTGTGCATAAAATGCAGTAAGAAGTTCGGGAAGAAGCATTATTTTTGCTGAGTGCAGAGATCTAGAATTAAGAAGGTAACTCTGCTTCCCAGAGGCATCCAAGTGGCCAGCAACAGGCAGCCAGTTAAATAACCAGCGTATCCAGGAGCTCTTTTGAGGCTTTCTTGCACAACCATGGTGTTGGTCAAGATACCTCATCAGAGGTATCTCAAGTTTTGTGTGAAATGCAATTTAATTGCCTTTTTATTTTTTTATTTTGAGGATTATTAATCAGTAAATTCAGCAGAGCTAAAGCATACTTAAGTGCTTTTATAGATTGAGCATGTGTCAAATGTGCTGTAGATAAAACCATCTTGCTAGTTCTGGTAACGAGTGTGTTTACAGACCATTTATTTTGCTTCATTGTTCAGGGAGGCTTATGAAATGATGAATCACATAGTAATGAAAAGCTAAATTGGTGCATAATTAGCAAAAGATTGGCCCCGTGGAAGAGTACTCAAAAAGCTGCTTTCAGAGTTCAGTGGATTTGTGGAAGCACTACTCTACCAACGTGGTAGTAACGCTTGTGCAGTATGTGAGAAGAGTGGATGGAATGATGAAGAGGCTGGTTTTGAATAAGTGGTACATTGCTACATTATCTTGAAAGAGCCTTGCTTTTCATTATTAAAAAGATGATATACTAGTAAAATGTGTAACATGCTGTTCTTGGTTTTTACTACCACTTTTAGTCAAAGGATATATAAATATCCAACAGAGATGCTTATTTTGCATAGTGCAAACTTGGTTATGGGGAAGCGAATTAAAATCCACTTGACCTCTGTTAACCTTTAACTTTGAGTTCTGTGCATTTCCTGGGAACTGCTCACAAATCTGAGTAAGCTCAGGACAGGTAACAGGGCCACCAGTTTTCCTTTTCCCTTGGTCTGCGTAAAAGAGCTTCAAACAATTAGTGATGACAAGATGCTAATGTGCATTCTGGTCTAGATAATCTTGCTTATATTATATCAGTGCTCATGCAAGCCTCAAGGCCCTCTTCTGTTCTTACAGCCTTATGGAAGTTAGAGGCTCTAGGATTAATTAGGAGTTGATGCAGATAACTGCAAAAGGAAGTCTTGTGAAATATTTAGGGAAGCGTGGATTGTCTGTACTAGGAACGTTGTATAGTGTGCAATCCAAATGAGGGGTGTCTTTGTTGGTCTACAGAAAACAGTTGTCTGCCTGTAATGTCTGGTCTCTTGTTTGCTTTCTTTAACGATAATGGTGGTTAAAATTTCCATTATGAGAAATACTTATGCCTTTGGTGAAAACTTTTTTTATTTTGAGGAAACTGAGGGGTCAATTTGAATATTGTATTTCTGGCTCCATTTAATCATGGCTTTGCAGTGCAGTAGACAGGAAAAATACTTTTGGCTGTTTTGTGATGTGCCAGAGCAACTGATAGTAAGGGAAGTAAGAAGTCAAACTTAGACAAAGGTTATTCTTTCTTCTGCCTTTTAAATTTTCTTCAGTGACTTAGGTGTTCCAAGATAAGTTGGTACCACAATTACCTTGCATCCCTGTTGACTGTAATCATGGATTTCACTGGATTTCCCTGGACTTGAGAATGACCTCAGCCGAGTATGTTAGCAGCTCAGCTATAATAGGGTAACTGGGTCACCCAGAGAAGGGAGACAGGGATGAAGAAGCTGTTAAGTCTAAATCAGTTGTACTGTTGTAGAACACATCCTCCTTCTGAGAGGCCAATATAACTTGTTGAACTTAAGTTTTGCTAGAAAAATACTGTCATCTTTTATGCTCATCAGGGACACTCCTGAAGGTTGCAGAAATAGCTATAAGGGAGAAAAAATTAAACAAGCAGAGACTGTTCAGGTGTTGAGCAGACTATTCTGTTTCTTCAGCACTAACACAAGTGATGATACCATAATTTGGATTGCTTTGTTTGATAATGAATATTGTGGGTTTATTGTGACCATTTTAGTGCAAGTTTTACATTGGAAGTATGGATAAAGACTCCTTTTTGTGTGCAGTCTTGAATGAAGAGTAAATTACTGCAGCAACTAGCTAATCCATTTTGAGATAATGTGTTCCACAGTTTAGTGCAATACCACAGAGATAACACATTTCTCCCAGTTATATGTGATCTAATACATTATTTAATAACAAAAATCAATGCTTAATCATGAACAATAAGTTACTAGAATTGAATGACAATTTATAAAAAAAGGCCTACTGTTAAGTTCAGGAGGATCTCAAAAGAGGAGAGTATGTTCTTGGGATATCAGCAACATGGGAGGCTTCCTGGTATTGTCAGTTTATCGAGGAAGGACATAAGAGGGCAGTTCTAATTCTTAGTCCTTTTAAAAGATTTTACATATGTCATTCTATTTAGGTCCAGTAGATAGTACAGGAGATGATCTTAAAAACAGAAGTCCTCTTGGAGAATTTGGTCTGGTACCTGATCTTTACCTCATTAAGTACAATCTCAGTCTTTTGGGACTCTGTAGGGTTTTAATCTTGCGAGAAAATTACATCTCTTTTCCCCATCCATTCATCAGATTTTACCTCCTTGCATGACGTCTGAATTTCAACTCTGAACACATCTTAGAGCATGCACTGTGCAAAACAGTGCAGTGATGAATCCTGCAGCATGAAAAGAAAAACTTGTAATCTCCATAGGAATACTTCTTCACAAAGGAACATGATAGTTGGTAGTGATTCTTGTAAATGGAATGATTTTAATATATACATTTTTCTCTTGGTTTAGGTGTTTGGAAATGCTCCTCCAAGTACAATGACGGAGAAATTTTCTGACCTCCTGCAGTTTACTACTCAAGTGTCACGATTAATGGTGACTGAAATTCGACGGAGAGCATCAAATAAGTCCACAGGTATTGCATGGGGCACAAGGGTGGGGTTTTTCACATCTGTGCATCATGATTTTCAGATTAGTGAGAATATTATGAGCTGCCACTCACAGTAACTGTGCAGGCTTAGAAATTGAATTCTTAGTAATGAAAATGTGTCGTCTTTTGTTCCTTTGGACTGAGGGAGAGAGGAGGAGGAAGAGGTTAGAGGTTTCCTGTCTGGGTTATGCAGAAAGCTGAGTTCCACAAACTTCCAACAGATCAGAGACAGTGAACTGAGTTGCGTGACCTACTGGGAGAAGGAGGCCAAGAAACATGCATGTGGAGACAGCTGCTGTATCTTGCCTGAGGTGCCTGTTGGTGGTGTGTTGTGTCACTAAGATATATTAACATTCCAAAACTATGCATTTTAAATTAGCTGCTGGCCTGGAAGCTAATAAAATGTGAAAGTACAGCAAGTCCCACATTAGGACCAACACTGCCAGCCCTAGAAAAATATCAGTGGACTCCTCTGATTATTAAATGTCAGGGTGAGATTTGGTTCTGTTGATCCCTAAATGTGTCAGAACCTGATCTCATATTGGCAGTTGCATAACTTAGAACAATGCACCAACACGGCAGTTTCATTAGCTTTCCTCTTAGACTTCCTTTTCTGAAGAGGAGTGCTTCAAGAAGTATCAAGTCTTTGCCTACTAGATAATTTTAAGATCTGTGCTGTGTTTTCAGTTTAGATTTGGTGGTAAATGAGGACTGGAAAAGGCTGTGAAAATTATTATGCAGGAAGTCAGGAGTCACAAACTGTGCCAATTACAATATATTTCCATTTGAAGTAGAGTAACTAACAGTGAAACAGTGATACATTCCAGATGGCTAAACAGATATCATAGACAAAACCTGTTCTCTATGGGTAAAGAGGCGCAAAATGTCTTTTCTTTGAGTATTAGGGGGAAATAAATGTCCACCAGCTGTGCTGGCAGAACAGTGGTGTTCATTTGACCTTTGTTTCTGGGGAACATCTGTTATGCCTGCTAGTCAGTTGGATTCTGCTGGGAATAACCATTTTTATGTGTTTATTACTTCAACCATATCTCTGCTTGTTGCTCCAAGATAATCCAGTTCTTAAAACCTCACAAGTCAGAGGTAGATTTTTGTTGATGGTGGTGGTTTGGGGTCTTTTTTGTGTTTTCAACCCCACTTAGAAACTTGACTGCAATGACTAAAAAGACAGCTTGGTGCTCTTCTAAGCTTTAATGTAATGAGTACCAATGTTAAAACAGAAAGCAGTCATTTTTCCTCTATTATCAGGATTGCTGTTACTCTGGTCAGTAAACCATTTTTAGAACTCAAAAAAGCCTAATGGGTCCATGTTCTGCAATTGCATTGTGGCTTTTGGTGGGACCAGTGAGTTGCAGTTCCCTCTCCAGAAATAACCAATTAACAAACTGTTAAAACTCAGTTTGCAGACTTCTGTGTTAAACTGAGTAGAGCTAGACACACACTTCCTGTGATGCCAATTAAAAAATATAGAAATTATTGGCTTTTTAGAATATGTTTTGTGTTAAAGACATAATATTGTATCTGTGGATTGTGAAGACTCTTGCATAATTTTTTTTTAAACTTGCGTTCTTTTTGTATCTCAAACAAAAAGATATGTTATATCTTAGTAGTTGTTGACAGGTAATTATATCTCCTAGCGTGTTTTTAAAAGTAAAAAACTTCAGTAACAACAACATGCAGAAGATGTCTCTGGTAATATACAAGTGCAAATTCCTGATGGTGTGAAGTGCTCCATGTAAGTCAACAAAATAGCTGATCCTGTTTTAGAGACAAGCTTTCAGTACACGCATAATCAAAAGTCAACTTTTGGTAGTTAATGACAGGGAAGAAATTTTGCAAGAACTTGGTTTCTGTAAATGTGTTGGCAGTATTTTATAGTGGAGAATGTGGCATGGTTAAATCTTGCCTGTCAGTATGTTGTGATTGGGGTTTTTTTTCTTTGCTTTTTCTGGTTTGTTTTTTTTTTTCCTACTCCATCTGATAATGGAACACAGCGCAATTATTTTCATCAGGCCTTTGAATATTTATGCTAACAGCTATGTGAGTAATGCCTGCCATGGTGGAGGCATATCTCAGTTATTCTTGGCAGACTATAGTAGTTTTCTCAGAACAGTGTTTTGTGATTCAGTAGTAACTGTGCCAGCACCGTCTTAAGTGGTCTCTGAACATTGCCATTGTAGTTGTGTGTTCAGCTACAGTTTCAAGTGCCTTATTTTCCTAGGGATGTAATCTTGGAGTAAGAAAAATGAGGCAGTTAAATCTGAGTTAAATTATCATGCAGATTTCAGTCTTTGCTGTACAACAGTGATGATTTTCAGGTGACAGCAATAACTGTTTATGAGGATTAGTGAATAGTTTCCCTTCCCATGGAATATCTGCTCTGTTTAGAAGATGGTGGGGTCATGGGTAACATAGCTGTATATACTTAAGATTTTCAGCTGCTGCATTTTCCACAAATCCAATTTTGTGTCTGAATTGATAAAAAGTTGTGGTACTACTATGTAAAATATATTTTCAAATATCTATTCCTAATGTAGTGTCAGTTCTGAAATGAACTTTTCTTTTGGGAGCAGTGCATCTGGCTCAGTTCTGAAAAAGACTTTTGAAAAAAGCAACAGGAACAGTTGAATCTTGGTCGAATCAATGTGGCTACTAATGGCTGCTTTGTCTGGAGGGGAAGCAACGCTTTTGTTGAATGTATTTTACTAAAGACATACCCTGGATGCGGATTCTGTGATTTTGCAGATATTCCAACAGCATGTCTTTAAACTAAAGTTGCTGGGGAAGGAATCAGAGAATATTCTGAGCTGGAAGGGAGCCACAAGGATTATTGAGTCCAACTTTTAAGCCAGTGGCCCATACGTGGACTGAACCCACAATCTTGGTGTTTTTTAGCACCAACACCTACCAACACTCTAACCAACACCTCACTTTCACTCTAAACAGCTTCTCATATTTTGTCAGTTGAGGGTGTGCAAACCTGTGATTTGGTACCTGGTAGTAGTTATTCCATTTTTACTAAAATGGGTTTCTAACTCAGTCCTACATTGTCTGCGTCTTGAACACACCAAATGACATCCAGTCAGGGCCCATTATTTAATACATTAACATTTATCCCAGGGAGATTCAGAATGATTGCGTAAGTGATGGGCAGTCCTGCAATCTGGAAAGTCATACCTTCTTCAGACTGTGAATAAGTGATTGTGAGGACAATCCATGAAACCATGCAGAAGGGTAGAAAAATATAACAGTGAGAAAGCAAAGTGCTACATCACAGATCTGGAACTTCTTAGCCTCCTTTCAAAGACAGTTTCAAAAGTTTGGTTGTTTGGTTTTTTATGATTTTATTTGGCTAGTTGGTGTATATCACTGTTTTGTGCATCTTTTAAGTTCAGTTTAGTTGTGTCTAGTAATTTCAGTCAATTTTTCATTTCATATTTATGTTTTCTGTATGTATTTGTTTCAGTATTTACTTTTTATTTTTTATTTTTAAAATTAAAAAAAAAATATTTTTGCTATACTGCTAGACTGTTCAGCTAATCCTTCCTACCTCCAGAAACAACACTTTCAGTTGTTGTTTATACCCTCTGAATGTTGTAGTGGTTTGGCCTTTTTTAAAGGGATGTGTTGGGGTGGGGGGTTGGTTTGTTTTCAGGTTGGGGTTTTTTCCTTTGTTTAGATTTTTTAGTTTGTGGGTTTTTGTGGGAGAAGGGATAATACCCTCTAGTTTCTTTCTTTTCCTCCTAATTTCACAGATTTACTCAAGCTGTTTCACCACTGAAAATGCTTTGAACCTCTTTAGGCATTTTTCTAACAGATCTGCTGAAAGACTATCATTATTTCATCTTCAAACCATTTTGGGAGATCAAATTGATAAGCATTCATCATCATTGCAGAAAACCACATCAGTGGTTTGTATTTGGCCTTTGACAGTGCCTACCTTTATTCTTCTTAAAGCTCCATTGATGTGCATCTTGCATTTGGGTGAATTACAGATGATAGTTGAAGGAATCTTCTTATCTTCTACTACTAAGCCACCTCTGGGGCTCCTCCCGTAATGAAGTCTGAAGTTTTCCTGATAGTGAGGATCTTTGTCAATAAAATAAGTGCACTTAAGGGCTGCTTTCAGACTTTTTTTGGTATGTTAACTTTTCTTCTGCTGAGACGAGACTCTGTTAGAAATTATTTCACATGCTGTGATTACACATCTTGGTTTTTTCATTATATATGTATGTTTTTCCTGTTCTGTGGGTGACTTTACAGGGTCATTCTGGTTTGTGTTTATTGAAATTGTTGTGACAAGGAAAAAGAAGTGTCCTATCAGCTACCATTCATCAGGAGCCGGTTCTGATCAACAACTGCTTTATCTTACTACTTTTGGTCAACTTTCTGTTTACTTTTGTGCTTTCTACCAGATCTTATGCAAGACAAGTGTAGTGAGAGCCTTTCCAAGAGATCCTAGAAAGCCTGCTCTTTTATCATCTGACTTAGTGAGGCTAAAAGCTGGCATAGTTGAGTTGTTTTATCCTTGGATGAGCAGCCCTCCATTTCTGCACACTGCAAAGGCATCAGCCACTTCATATCTGATGATATCTTCATATCTGGTGATGGCAGCCTGACACTGCTTCTGGTGATGGAAGGCAGACTTTGTGCCATCATGTTTTTATTTGGGTTGATACTTTTCTCTTGCTATCTAGGCAGTTGGAATTATTTGTACTCTCTAACTCTAGGTACCTGACTGTGTCTTCAGGCATTTCCCGCAAGAAGTAGCAGAGACTTCTAGAAGGCTCAGTTAGAGAAAGGATCCCTGACTTCAGCTTTACCACCCCAACACACCCACCCATACCTTTTACTCCACCTCCCCTCCCACCCTTGGCACATGCATAGATATTTTTTTCACTAATATTCCACTTTAGAATAAGCAATACAGAAGTCTGATGGCACTCTTATGTGCTGTTTGTGGTTCTAGACCATCTAACTAAAAGCTTCTTGTACTGAATTTGCCCTTAATGCTATTGTTATAGGCAACAACATTGCTTGTAGTGCCTGTAGCACTGATTTTTGCTACCCGTCTGAACGCGTCTACTCCCTTTGCTTGCTACCGGCTGTGTTTCTGAAGTCCGGGATGCAATGCACCTCTTACACATGAAACAAATTTTGTCGTTTGATTCTACCAAACCTCTATCCTGTATATACTGAATCCATGCTGGAAAATCTGACTCCTGTATATTAATCGTGTAACCACATAATCATGGTCATACTTATGGATGCACAGTTGTCACAATAGGTATGTTTACATATTATTTTATAGGTTTTTCCTCTTTGTTTTTTTGCTGTTTTTACTAGTTAGCATATTCCACTCCTCTATTGGCTTTCTTCAGCAGCAGAAGTTGAAGGGCTAAGAACATCTGAGTGGGGCACATAGAAGATGTTATATTAAATGATGACTTGGACACTTGAAAACCAGGGGAAAGATACAAGGAATAAATTAAGACTAGTGCTAATGATTGAAGTTAATCTTTAATGATAACACTATCAAATTTGCGCAGAGCAGATGACAAGAGAACGTCTTCCAGCACTTAAAATGCTGTCTGTGTTTTAGGTAGTGCTTAATTAAGAGTGACAATTTTGAAACTGCTATTTATAGTGCTCAACTGCTATGCCAAGATGCCGGCAGCATGACAACTTTTTCAGAAGCATGGACTTAACCCCTGAGTCTCACTTTTAAAGATGACTAAACGAGCCCCAAGTGGCTTTGGAGACTGTGCCCAAAGGAGGCTGTGCACACCCAGTTTGGTACCAGTCTTGCAGTCAGAGACCAGTTGCCCAGCTCTCTCTGCGGTGGAATAGAAGGAGAACAGGCCTGCAAAATCACACCTCATGCTGGGCTGGTGCGGCACTCTCCTTGTAGAAGCAGTGCATGCTTTAGACATGCTTGACTCTCAGAATTAAGGAAAAATGGCTTTTGTCAGGAATTCTGGCATTTTGCCTATGCCTTTAGTGTAGGAAATGCGGTTGTGTCTGGCTGTTGTACTTTCTAAGTTGGCTTGTTCATATACCCAACCACCTACCTGATCAATGTTTTGCACTGATAGTTTTGGAAGAAAAAGTGCCCACCAGGTACTTCAAGTCAGTATGCTGGGAAATTGATACTTGTCTGTGTTTTTGTGAGTTTTATAAATTGCCTTACCTTTCACCTTGGTATGTCAAGCTTTTTTTTATCTCAGTGTCATGCAGGGAAATGGTAGAGGCCTCTCCTTACTTTAGCACCAGAATTGGAAAAGCCAGTGGTTTATACAAAAGTCTGTTACGAGAATAAGTCTGCCAGATACAAATGTGAGAGTGGAGCCACTGCACAAATGAACCAAATCTGCAGTTTACAATGTGGTGCTTCAGAAAATTATCTTCTCAATGTAGTCCATGCTTACAAGTTTGATAAGTACTTTGCCATATGAAATGTGCTGCCTTTCAAATAAACTCCTTCCCGGGTATGTGCTGAGGAATCCTAAGAGGAGATGAAGCAAACAAGCCAATATTAAAATCGGATTTTTTTTCAGTTGCAGATTTATTCTTACATTAGTAATTCCTTTGTAATTTCTTTTTCATGTGATATTATTCACCTTCCTTTTCTGTCCTAGTTGACAGTAAAAGCACTGGAGGTGATTGATACACAGTTACTAATGAAAAATGATTTTAGATTTTTCTTAAAGGTAATGGGCAGCCATCACAACTGGCATTATAGACTTCTTATATAAGTGTATATAGGCAGCAATGAAATAGGATTGCATTTTCTCTTGATTTATTTATTGAGGCTGATAACTTGTTTACCAAGCTGAGTATTTGTCTTTGGCTCCGACTGATATGGAATAGTGTCTAGAAGTGGTTCATGATCATAAGAATTATCTATAAGCTATTACTGTTTTCATTCTCAAAAAGTGTAGGATGGGGATTTGGTAATTGCTGATCTTAGTCTTAATGTTACTTTTTTCTTGTTTTTTTATTCCTTTTGTCTTTCAGCGCATCTCCTTCCCTACAATTTCTTTCTATTACCCTCCATACTGTTATTTCAGTGCAGTGCTTTTTTTCAGAAATTTCAGCTATTTCTGTAGAGGCCACTAAGTGATGGTGACTTCATGTCTTTGGAAAAAGTATGTTGTATTTGATAAAGCAAAAATACTCAAACAAAAGCTGCTACAGGTTACTGAAATCTGTCTGCTGGTCAAAGGATGATGTGTGACTAAAGAACCTACTTTTTGCAGCCTTGCGAGTGTCAAAGCCAAATGTGTGTGTCTGGAAAGCATAGGCCTAAACGTAGACCTTTTTTCAAGTAGTGCTGTAAAGGTGAATTTATGCTCAGTGCTTTTGGGGCTGCTGAGAGGATGTGTTCCCTTCTGCAGACTACCAGACTGAATTCTTACTGCTTTTTTTCTTTTTACTGTCCCCTAAAGAGGCTGCAAGTCGTGCCATAGTCCAGTTTCTGGAGGTCAATCAAAGTGAAGAAGCAAGTAGAGGTTGGATGCTGCTCACCACAATCAATTTACTAGCTTCATCAGGACAGGTTAGTCTGAAACAGCAAAGCTAAAAATAAATTATGGGGTGGAAGAGACAGAAGCAATAATAAAATGAACTGCATGAACACTCACTAAAATATATAACTATATTCTGCTTTTCTGTGTGAAGATCCTCTTTCTCTTATACTGCCACAGGACTTCTGCTTTAGCTCCGTGTGGTTTCAGTTGCCTAAAAAAAAATCCATTTGAGACTTTAATTTATAATGTTCTTTTGAATTATGCATGCAACTTTTATTGCTGCCCAGAGGCTTCTCTTGCATACTGCTTCTTAGTGCCCCATGAGATGCATGGCACATATAGCACCTCAATAGTTCAGACTTTGAACTTTGGACACCTCACTGGAGGAGGGCCACAGCAGTTGCAAAAAGCAAGGCCAGCAGCAGTGATGAGTGGGTAGTAGTGAATCATTCCTGCCTCTGCTTGTGGTGCTGCACTCCATCAGAGACCTGTCTCTGGCAGTGTGCTGGGCAGCTGTGTGGTTTGTTATTTCTGCTCAAATCTGCCTTTGTAGTTCAGCACATCATCTTATCTCTGTTTCAGTATGTTACCAGCCTCCACACCAATTTGTCTTTTCTTCCCACTGATGCTTTCATATTTTCTACTACCTTTCTTCTTTGGCTGCCTAAACCTTCTTGCCAAGAGAGAGCATAAATTGAATAGTCCTCTTCCCACTCCCATTTCTACTGCTACGAAGAATTGATAGCTGATGAGGGTTTGGGTGAAGGTCTGGTAATTAACTTGTTAACTTTTGTTGACAGAGACTGACAGGTTTTGTTTCTGTGCTATGCAATGACTGCTCTGAACTTGTGGCTATGAGATGTTGTCATGTAAATAAATCATCCTATTTTTAAAATTACTGTTTGGGTAGGCACTCAAGAATAGATGGTGAATCTGTACGGCTGTGTGAATACCTCACCAAAGGTGTGAGAAAGAAAATCCAGCATTTCAATCAACTGCATTGAAGTTTTGAATATATAATATGCTGAACTGGTATTTTCACTATGTTTTCTTCCTCAGAAAACTGTGGACTGCATGACTACAATGTCAGTGCCTTCCACACTTGTTAAATGTCTATATCTGTTTTTTGACCTTCCACACGTGCCTGAGGTGGTTGGAGGAGCACAGAACGAACTACCTCTTGCAGAGCGCCGAGCGCTACTACAGAAAGTCTTTGTACAGGTAAGAAAGGTAAAATAGGTAGAAAGGTAAAATAGAATTCGCAAGAGGAATGTAAATATTTCATGTGAGCAAAGTCTAGAAACTTTTCACTTGAGCCATGTTTTCTTCTTCCTTGATTCTTCAAAAACTGATGGCTAAGAGAGAGGTGAATTTTCCTCCAAGCACAGTTGAGGTTAAATTTCCCCTCCTCCTGCAGTTTTTGTCTTTGACAAATAGCTGCTGCACAGAAATGCATGTAGCTCTTCTGCACAGATACTTAAAAGGAGCAACGTGTGGACTACTATCGTTTTCCTCTAACTGGTCCTAGTATTTGGTATCTTTGGCTGTTATCTTTGGCTGATTGAAATAGACATAGTAAAAAACATTAGTATTGATAATAAAGTGCTACTCTCAAATTAACTGAATGGAATGGGTGAGGTTTCAGACCTCCCCCTGCAGTTGCAGACAGCCTCCCTCAAGTTTTCTGAGAGGGAACCTGAATTTTTCCTGCACAAGATGCAAAATGGAGATCAGATGTCCTCAAAACTGGCAGAAAAGGTAGTGTGATGTAGTAGCTCCACTTGTATGGCTGCATTTTGTCTTGGTTATGGTAATTAGGAAATTCAGATCCAGGTGCCAGTTGTTTAGGTAGGTCTGCAATGTTGCTGTAGCCTTCCTGACAAACTTAATTTGACCAAGATGTTATGGTTGCTGCTCTGCCAATAACCCATCCATAGCCTTCTACCTGCATTAGGAAGGGATACAGCACTTTGCCTCACAGAGCTTCTGCAGTATTTAGGCCTGTAAATTAGGCAACTGGCAGATTCTCTGAGAATGGAATATCCTGGTATCCATGCAAATATGCTGTGTCAGCCTAAGAGATTTAACCTCTGCTTGCAGTCTTCAGGTAAGCATTTTAAGCTGAACTGGGACTTGGAATAACCATGTGTTGAATAACCTTGTCTTGTGTTCACAGTATAGAAACACACAAAGGGAAAACCTCATATTACCTTTTTTTTAATATCACAGAATCACAGAATTACCAGGTTGGAAGAGACCTTCAAGATCATCGAGTCCAACCTCTGTCCTAACACCTCAACTAAACTAAACCATGGCACCGAGCGCCACATCCAATCTCTTTTTAAACACGTCCAGGGATGGTGACTCCACCACCTTACCAGGCAGACCATTCCAATATTTTATCACTCTTTCTGTAAAAAAGTTCCTCCTAATATCTAACCTATATTTACCTTGGTGCAACTTAAGACTGTGTCCTCTTGTTCTGTCAGTTGTTGCCCGGAAAAAGAGACCAACCCCCACCTCACTACAACCACCTTTCAGGAAGTTGTAGAGAGTGATAAGGTCACCTCTGAGTCTCCTTTTCTCCAGGCTAAACAACCCCAGCTCCCTCAGCCGTTCCTCATAGGGCTTGTGTTTCAAGCCCCTCACCAGCCTTGTTGCCCTCCTCTGGACACGCTCAAGTGTCTCCACGTCCTTCCTGAACTGAGGGGCCCAGAACTGGACACAGTACTCAAGGTGCGGCCTCACCAGTGCCAAGTATAGGGGAAGGATGACTTCCCTGCTCCTGCTGGCCACACTATTCCTGATACAGGCCAGGATACCATTGGCCTTTTTGGCCACCTGGGCACACTGCTGACTCATGTTGAGTCGGCTGTCGACCAGTACCCCCAAGTCTCTTTCTGCCTGGGCACTCTCCAACCACTCTGTTCCCAACCTATAGCGTTGCAGGGGGTTGTTGCGGCCAAAATGCAGGACTCGGCACTTGGACTGGTTAAACTTCATCTTATTGGACTCAGCCCATGTATCCAACCATTCCAGGTCTCTCTGCAGAGCCCTCCTACCCTCCAACAGATCGACACATGCTCCCAGCTTAGCATCATCTGCAAATTTACTAATGAAAGACTCAATACCCTCATCCATGTCATCAATAAAAATATTAAACAGAACTGGTCCCAGTACAGACCCCTGAGGGACACCACTGGTGACTGGCCGCCAGCTGGATGCAGCACCATTCACCACCACCCTCTGGGCCCGGCCTTCCAGCCAGTTCTTAACCCAGCGAAGAGTGCCCCTGTCCAAGCCGTGGGCTGCCAGCTTTTCCAGGAGTATGCTGTGGGAGACAGTGTCAAAGGCTTTGCTGAGGTCTAAATAGACAACATCTACAGCCTTTCCTGCATCCACCAAGCGAGTTACCTGGTCATAAAAGGAGACCAGGTTGGTCAAACATGACCTACCCCTTCTGAACCCATGCTGGCTGGGTCTGATCCCCTGTCCATCCTGTAGGTGCTGTGTAATAGTACTCAATATAAGCTGTTCCATAACCTTCCCTGGTACCGAGGTCAGGCTAACCGGCCTGTAATTACCAGGATCCTCCTTCTTACCCTTTTTATGAATGGGCGTCACATTGGCCAGCTTCCAGTCATCTGGAACCTCACCAGTGAGCCAGGACTGCTGGTAGATGATGGAGAGTGGCTTTGCAAGCTCATCTGCCAGCTCCCTCATCACCCTGGGATGGATCCCATCCGGTCCCATAGATTTATGGATATCCAGGCAGCTCAGTAGTTCCCTAACTGCCTCCTCTTGGATAACAGGGGGACTGTTCTGCTCCCTAGCACTATCCACCAACCCAGGAGGACAGTTGTCCTGAGCACCATGTGTCTTTTCAGTAAAGACCGAGGCAAAGGTATGTTTGCTTAATGGAAGAATATTTCACCTTTACTAAGTCTATGCAAAAATAGCAATGATAAGGGTATTAATGCTAGTTGTTTAATGACTTTCTGTTTCAGATCCTTGTAAAATTGTGCAGTTTTGTGTCCCCGGCAGAAGAACTGGCTCAGAAGGATGATCTTCAGCTTCTATTCAGTGCAATAACCTCATGGTGCCCTCCCTATAATCTGCCTTGGAGGAAGAGTGCAGGAGAAGTACTGATGACCATATCTCGTCATGGCCTTAGTGTCAATGTAGTGAAATACATTCATGGTATGTGTCTTTTTGCAGTATTATTTATTGAGGTTTTTCTGTTCATCTTCTTCCATACTTTTCTTATTTGAGAAATAGGCATGAAAATAATAGGGAAGCTTCCAGGCTTTTAGTTTGGGCACGTGCGTATTTACATACAGGTAACATTTCTAAGACCTTGTGTAGTGAGTGTGGTGGTTTTAGCTGAGTCTACCTCATTCACATTTCAGTTTAACCTGGGAGGATAGTTTCCCCTCATGTTTTGGTGTAGAGTTCATGATGAGCAAAAGAAAAGGCTTTCAGTAACTTCAGTAACTGCCTGTATTGAAAAATATTTGCTGTGAAGATGCATTAATTCTTAACAGCCAACTGTCTTCCTCCCTGTGGTCCAGCCCAGCTTCCCGAACCCAAGGATGTTGTTCTTAGGGCCTGGCCAATGGAGGCTCTTTGTTTGGCTGAGAACCACACCTGTGCTGGATGAGTTTGCAGCCCCTATGTTTTTCCTGTTCTCTCACTGACTGGATTGCTGACACTTCAGCCAGCCTGCATTTCTTCTGCCAGTACCTCATCTTCCCCACCTTGCCTTACAGATTGCAGGTTTTATGCATCCTGAAGGCCAAATTAAACTTCTCTCATGGGCTTAATTCAGCCTGCAAGTCATAAAATGAATGATGCATCCAGCATCATTCCAGTTTGTCTCCTATCCATTTTTTAAGACAAATAGATCCTAGCTATTGCTGGCATGGAAATTGTAGTGTACAGGGACATTTCTGTAGCTGGTCACAAATTTTGGTAGCTATTAAAAGTAGTAGTCTACTTGTGATCTATCTTTTCAACGAGCTTGTAAAGAGGCAGCTGGTTCACATCAACTTGCAGATAAAAACCAATGTAGGAGAGGATATGAGCTGTCTGGAAGCAGCTTTGCGTACAAATTACACTTTTTGCATTAATTGAAAACTGTATGGGTGTTTAGGTATGTGGGACTTGAGGTAAGAAATCTGATAAAATATGTTTCTAATATTATATTTAAGGTTTTTAGACTGTAGGACTACATAGGAAACATTTGTAGTTTTTAAATTGGACTGACTGTTGGAGTGAACTAACATCCTGATACATTTTAGCATTGTACACCTACTGAATAAAAGAAACCCACAATTTGCTCCCACCCTGAGAAGCAAGTAGTTACAAGGCTCCACAGAATTATTTTGAGTTTATTAAATGCATCACCCTGCTCCCACATACTTCACAGAAAATTTCAGCCTGTGTTTTTTCTTGTGCTAGCAGTGTGTTTCTAAATCCAGTCAAAAATATGTGAATGTACAGTATCACTTGAAAGCAAAGCGTAGTAACCAGTTGAGAGTTTTCAGAAAGGGCTTTAAAGGTGATAGGTTTTTTGCCTACATCTGTAACAACCTTCTGGTGGGTTTTTGTTGAGTGTAGAAGGTGTATGTATATGTGTGAAAATGTTATGAAGTGCAACAAAGAAATTAACTAGAGTTTTGACTATCATTTGGCATATTACAGCTGTTACCATTATTGCTTCTCTATGGAGTTGATCCACAGAGGAGTGAAGCTGGCATCTGAAAAGATACTCTAGGTTCTTTAAAAAGTGAAATGAAGTCTTAAAAAGAAAACCAGTCAGGATTCCATCTTCCTTGTTGATTTAAAAAAATGAATCTGACTTAAGAGATAACAACATCTGTCACGAGGCTCATCTTATAGTCAGGAAAAATTTAATATATTTCATCGCATGCAAAGATGGATCCTTTCACCATCTCATGCTTTGATTTAATCTCTGGGAATTTTTGTTATCAGTCTAGCTAGAAAAATCTGTGCTTGTGTTGTGCATGCTGCAAAGTTAAAATAGCAGATAATTGAAAACAGAGTGCAGCTTAAAATCTCGCTACAGATTTGAGAAAACTTTTTGTTACTGACCTAATAAACTGATGGAATGTGAGAATTATGCAGGGCACGACAAGCTGTCTCTCTTTGATGCCAGTCAGTGAAATGCTAACCAGAGTAGGAATGAGATGGCGTAAAGGTTTATATGTAGGGTTTTAATAACACTTTAAGTCAGTGCTTTGTGTAACTTTGTATTTTAAAAGAAAAAAATATGGTTTAGAATTACCTACAGGTGCCATATTTGTCTTTTTATTCTGTTATCTGGTCAGACTTTTTAGGTAAAAACCAGTATTTATCTACACAGATTCCTCCTTACAAGAGGAAAAGTTATAAAAGGAAGGAAGGGGTTGGCAAAAAAAGGTTAGGGTTCTCATCCAAAGCCACTTGAGAATCCTTCTCGTCCTCAAGTGGTATTAAATGTTCTATGATAAGAGATACGTGAATAAGTTACCTTATTACTGTATTTCATGTGCTAGTTATGCTTCTTGCTGTCATTAATGTGAGTAAAATCCTAAATTTCTTCACTGCGATTCTTTTCAGAAAAGGAATGCTTGTCCACATGTGTCCAGAACATGCAGCAGTCTGATGACCTTTCTCCCCTAGAAATTGTTGAGATGTTTGCTGGACTTTCTTGTTTTCTCAAAGACTCCAGTGATGTATCCCAGACATTGTTGGATGATTTTAGGATATGGCAAGGATACAACTTCCTCTGTGACCTCCTCCTCAGGTAGGTAGAAGTGCTTGAAGATATGCAGACAGATCACTGAGCTTTTTTCAAAAAAGTTTTCTTAATAAAGAGTAGATGAATACGTGTAAACAAATAAGTGATAATACATCATAATGGAATGAAGATATTAGGACCAAACCATTGAATTCTGTGCTTCTCTCCATTTATGAAACTACATTGTTTAACTTTTTGTTCTTTAGTATTGGTTTATTAATAAATGTTTCTCACTGTGTAAAGAAAGCAGTTGCTTTAAAACAACTGGTACTAAATATTTAGAATCCAGAACATAAAATTTTGTCTGCAACTAGTGATTTTTGAGTGTGGTGGGACTTTGTTTTGTTTTGTGTGAGGAGATGTGTGAGGAGAGTGGTGGGCTTGACAGTGCTGGGTTAACAGCTGGACTCAATGGTCTTAAAGGTCTTTTCCAACCTAAATAATTCTGTTATTGTATTGTTGTCTTGTTCTATCATGCTATCATAATGAAAAATCACGTATGTTAACGTGGTGCATGTTACAAGGGAATCAGTGTGTGTGTATGTATATATATTTATTTTTAATTAAAGGTGTTTCTAAACCGCTAATACATTAAAAAATAGGGTAGTGAAAATGCCTGCCCAAAAACACTTGGGTGTATGATCTAGCCATGATTTTATTTCTTTCCATGAAAGAAGTTTCTTTAATTTTCTGAGAAAGAAAAGAGTGTCTGTTGAATTATTTGTATAAAATCTATGTGCAGTCAGGTTGCTTTGTTTGGATATGAAATTTTGAAGAAGGATGCATAGCTGTTGAAATATATGTTTTACAAATCCAAGGCACATACTGAGAAACTGTAAGTGTATACCTAATGAAGTATATTTGGGTCAAAGATGCTTAAAACATTGTTAATGAAGAATGTTAATGTTGTTATCTCCCTATTTTAGGTGTTAGTATGCTGAGTTTTGTCACCCAAATATTTGAACTAAATTTTCCACTACACTATATACTTCTGAGGGGTTTTTGCTTGTTTTAAATGAACACCAGCCATAGACAAGGCATTTGAAATTTTTAGTCACACTTAAAAGCACTCACAAAAGCTAAAGCACCTGTTACGGATTTGTTATTTTTCTTGTTCTGTAAGTGGAGTTCTGGGGTATGTTATATTCACTAATGCATTAATTCAAAGCAGTGTAGTTCAAATACAGTTGTTTTCCAGAAACTGTCAGCCAGAGTTTAGGGGAAATATGAGGGAAATATTCTGTCATATTTCATCTTGAGGTACAGAAGTGATCCTCTGTAGATCAAGTGTTTTAAACAAATTCTCTTCTGAGTTTCCTCATCCTTAAATCAAAGAATGGGTGATCCCTGCCAAATGTGTAGGAAGACTAGGGATTGGCAGGTCTCAATAAAGAAGGAGGACACCTGGGATCATCAGGTGACATCAGTAAAGGTTAATAGCGTAGGAATGTGTTAATCCTCACTTCCTCCCAAGATGGTTTTCTGGAAGAAAACACTTTCTTTCAAAAAACAGTGACCTTGAATAAGCCCATATATTGGTCAGCAATGGACCACAGTAGTGTATTCTCCCTGGTCATGTTTTGGCTCAGACCTACTCACAGAGACTTGTTCAGCTCTGGGGCACTTCTGTGAAGATGACTGTCCCAGGAGGCTATGAAATCTGGACGCTGGGCCTCAAGCTGCAAAGAGGAAAGGCTTTGGAGCTGGAAAAGCAGAAGGATGTGTGAAGACGGTGGCTTAGTAAGAAATTGCCGAAGATCTGTGAGGGCTAGAGGAGCACCTTTGTAATTTCACCTGGATGATGTGAAAGGGCAGGGCGTGTGTAAGATTAGTAGAATGGCAGTAGGTGAGCTCAGTGCTTCCGTAGTGATTGTTTGCAGGAGGTTCTTGTTTGAAGGAGGTTCCTTCCTCAGCCACATTTGACTGAGAAGATGTAGGATGCAGAATGAGCTGCTTGTAAAGAGCTCCCACAGTCACTTGTCAGCAAGAAGCAAAATAGAGCTTGCACTGCTTGAGTGAATAGAAGAACATGATTCCTAGCTTACTCCTGAGATCTGTAGAGTTAGTAAATAATTAAAAATGGTTTAATTTGTGGTGACGAAGAAGAAAAATGAGGATGGTTTTATGATTCAGAGTCAGTTTTTAGGGTTTAGTCTGGTGTGTTCCTGTCAGTAAACAATGGTTAGAATGGGATGTTAACATTTCCATTGTCTTGTGTTCCAGGGTAAGAGTTTGTAGTTCTAATGAGGGTGCTTCATTCCATGCTTCTAAGTCCTAGGCCTTACCAAGATACCATTTCATTAGCACAAAATATTCACTCTCAAAGTGGCAGATGTAATCTAGCAAGTTAATTACAGATCTATTTCATTACAAACCATTCATATACTTTCCTATGCGGTTATCTTCATGTCTGTGAGAGGATTTTTAATGTGATTTTCATGTCCCTTGGTTTTTAGAAGACTGTTGAGTTCAAGGAAAGATTTATGAGGTAAATTCCTATGGCAAATAACTGTTTGCTCTTGTAAGTCCAATGTTTGACTGACTTAATGGTATGACATAGGAATATGGAAAATACTGCAGGAATAAGGCAGTAAAGCTGGTCTCTAAATCGATAGAGTAAAACAGATCTTACTAAAGTGATTTGAATTCAAATGAACTAGTGCTGCTAACTTGATCCTATATTATTTTCTTTAGATTAGAACAGGCAAAAGAAGCTGAATCTAAGGATGCTTTGAAGGACTTAGTTAATTTGATAACGTCCTTAACAACATACGGTGTCAATGAATTAAAGCCAGCTGGTGTTACCACTGGAGTACCTTTCCTGCTACCTGGATTTGCAGTCCCACAGCCTTCAGGCAAAGGTCAGTATGCTTTCTTTCTCTCTCTGTTTGCTTTTTTGTTGTTTTTAATGCAGATGACAAGATACAGAGCAGTTGTGTATTGCACAAACCCTTTGCAACCAAGTCTAGGTTCTTTATCTAAGATTGTGTATCAAACCGTTATTTTGGTCTCAAAGATTTTATTTTGGGTTGGTACGCAAAGAAGAAACCTTAGGGCTTTTGTCATTGAGGACAGGTCCAGCCTCTTCACTGCAAAGCTGGCAGTTTTCTACATGGATATTTGAAGACATGATCTTATTGAAGTCATGCACTGATTTGATTTATGGTGTTTTAAGCTGCTCTTACTGAACTGATACGAAAGGCTGATGTGCTGGCTTGATTTTTTTTTTTTTTAATCTTCTCCCCATCCCAGTGTGCTTTCTGTTAGCTTTTGTCAGCTCAGGCAAATGTAACTTGTAAGCTAAAATTTGTTATTTCATCACCAGTGTGATCAGAGTGATAAAATCTGTGGTGTGCTTGAAACCACAGTTAATTACAATATGGAGATAAAGTTGAGGAAGTCTTGGGGAGAAGGGTTTTTACAAAAATAAACTTATGTTTCATGTCCTGCGCATAAACTTAATATTCAGGTTAATCTTGTATGTAACTAAGGAGTTTGGAATTTAATAGTGACTGTGGAGCTAGTTTGTTACTTGAACTTTTTGTGAGATGTACCACTGGCACAAGAAAGGTGCATTATAGGATTGCATTTGTAGATTTATAGACTAATGAATTTACATCCTAGGTTCCTTGGACAGTGACTTCCTTTCTCTAGTATGGAGAGAGTTCATTGTTCACAGGAATTGTTTCTCTTTTGCACTAAATAGAGAAAAGCTGAACGCTCAGAGTTTAATTTCTCCATGTTTTGATAATAATATTAGTTTTTGTTTAGGCTAATCAGCTATTCTGATACAATATTATGAGGGAACCATGGCCTGTTGCAATCTGCAAAAGAGTTTTTAAACTTTGTGGTATTTGTCAGGACGTCTGCTCCTTTTACCTGTTTTTCATAATGTTGGCAAATTGTCTTTTTATGAAGACTGTATTCTCATTTTCTCAATTACTTCTGTTTAAATCCTTTTAGTTCTTGAACTCTGAAGAGCTGGTTAAAATTTGGTTTCTTCAGGGGTCCTCCTAATAATCAAAAATATTAATCTGCTTGATTGCCTGGAACAACTGTTTATACTAAGCTAGAATATAAATAGTTTGTATCTGATACTAGTATATTCCTGTCACATTTAATAAGCTCTAAATCCCCTCTTTTGAACATTTTTCATAGTAAAGGAAGCATATAAAGAAGTCCTTTTAGGAACAACTGAGTGTGACTTATAATGTAACTAATATTCTTCCAGATGTGAAATTGTTCCATGTTCATTTACAAGGAAATTGTCTCTGCCTTTCTGGAGCAAACATGGAAGGTGGTGAGGCTAGGCATGAAGATAATTGAATTTACTGTTCAATTGGAAAACTTAGTTTATAAAAATGAAGAGAGTAGTGTTCCACAGAGAATATGTAATAAATAAGGATTTTTTGTTTATGAAAGCTTTTTCAAATCAGGTTACAGTTTGCATATACCTTGTTTGAAAATAAGATTTTATTATTAAAACATCCTAAATGCTTTGTTTAGAATGTCTTTAAAGTTCTCACTCTTGATTGTTTATTTTTTTTTAATTATTTTTTACTGTCAGTTGTTTTTGGTATCATAGGATCTGTCCACTGTGGCTTCTACTATTCCTACAGAAGTTAAAAACATGGAATTTAAGGAATCTTTTGAGTAGAATAAGAGTAATATCTGCCCATAGAAAATGTTGGGGAGCACTCATAAATGGTGCATTCTTTGGCTGAATGAATGATATTTTAGTCTACTTGAAGGCACTTAGAAGAAGAAATGTGACTTGAGTTTTAAAGATGTGAGATGTTTGTGTGGTAGTATTAGAGCTACTTTATGCTTTACAACTCTTCCCCTGTGTTTTAATTCCTTAATTGTTAGTAGTACTGGACCCTGCCAAAGCTTTTTTATTCCCAGCTGCCAGGGTTGTGTTCTGCATTATGGAATTTGGAACGTGTCACTGTTGCTATAATGAGTTCTCCTATGGCCTGGGTACAGGAGGGGCAGGCTTTGTTTTTTCTCTAGGACTGTGTCCTGTGTACATTTTAACACTAAATCGGTGTACTTACATATTTTAAAGAAATTATCTTTGATTTAGCTGCTTACATAAACTCTTACTAACAAGGATGAAGATGCCATCTTAAAGAATAGTAGTTGTGGAATTTGCAATATAAGTGGTTGTGCAGAGGCTTTTTTGAAGTCAGTTTGAATGATTTTTTTATTTAAAGTGAAATCATACACTGTTATTTTATTCCCACTTATTAAAATGCATGGATCATTGTTAATAAGTGTACTCATTGTTTATGATGATTAAGAACTTTCTCTTTCCTTTTTCCTCCCATCCCACTTTGTTTCCTGATTTAGGTCATAGTGTGAGGAATATTCAAGCATTTTCTGTCCTCCAGAATGCATTTTTGAGAGCAAAAACCAACTATCTAGCACAAATCATCCTTGATGCCATCACGAATATTTATATGGCGGACAATGCCAACTACTTCATTTTGGAATCACAGCACACATTGTCTCAGTTTGCAGAGAAAATTCCTAAACTTCCAGAAGTGCAGACCAAATACTTTGAGATGCTGGAATTGGTTGTCTTCAGCTTGAATTACATACCCTGTAAAGAACTGATCAGTGTGAGCATCCTTTTAAAATCCAGCACTTCTTTTCAGTGTAGCATCATTGCCATGAAGACACTCCTGAAATTCACCCGTCATGACTACGTCTTTAAGGATGTCTTCAGGGAAGTGGGACTTCTGGAGGTGATGGTAAATCTGCTTCATAAATATGCAGCCCTTTTGAAAGATCCGACTCAGGCACTGAATGATCAAGGTAGTGTGTCCTTTTCCATTTTTCTAATACTTGTCTTTTTTGACTGGAAGTAGTAGAGTCTAGCATTTAGGAGAAATGAGAGAGTCTGAACATGTACCTCAAGGGTTGAATTCTGCTGAGAACTGCTGTGCCATCTTAAAAGCTCACTGGAATTGCTTCTCTCAGTTTCTTGAGAGAACCTTGAGGCTAACTTTAATTAATGATGCTGTATGAATGCAAAGTAGTAGGAGCTCATATTTTCCTTTTTAAATGGTTTTTTTTGGTGTACTGGTTCAATATTTGTTACTTAATGTGAAAAAAGTAAAAGAGCAATACATAGCATCAATGTTCTTCCTAACAAAAGGTACTTTGTACCTTTGTGTTTAGCCCTAACTTTGAAAAAATACTATAGAGTGCATATCTGAGCTGTTAATAGGAGCCTTTTTTAAAAGGTGAGTCTACATTTTCTAAGCATTAAAAAAAATAAGATCAGTTCTCTCCAGACTTGAGCATCCCAGATAAGCTGAACAGCTGCTATGCCTGCAGAGCCAGCTCTGCCATGTGCCATAGGAGCATACATGCACACACAGAGATTTTTTTTTTGACATTGTTTATTCAAACTGGAATCAAGCTTGTGTGCATCAGTGACAGTTAGTTTTTAATCATAACTGCTGGGTGTTTCACCTGGGTTTAATTGTTTCATTAGTGAGTGGTAGCTGTAGGTTAGAGTTAGAAAGCTTTGTTGGCAGCAACTCCATTGAAAAACACATCAGTTTTTATGTTGCTGTAAATAAATGGATGAAGCTGTCATCTAATTAGGGTTTTACCTGAGTGCACATGTCCTTGCATTAGGGTTTACTTTTTATTAGAGTAATTAAAATAATCAAAACCTCACTGTTTTTTCTGGAATATTACTCTGTGTATACTGTGCTACTTGCAGTGTTGGTCTTTTATACCTGTTGAGTCATCAGCACTAATTATGTGAGTGTAGTTTTGTGGGATTTATGTGGAATTTATATTTTCAAGTACTGAAAACTGAACAAGAACAGATGCAGTTAATCTTCAACTATGGTATAGTTTTGTGGCTTCAAAAACAATAGTTGCAGTGTCAGCCACTGGGGAGCCCACGGTGCTCAAAAACTGCTATTTAAATTCTTGACTTTATAAAATTACCTTTTCAAATGATTCATAGTTAAGCTTTCCCAGGAATGCATGTGTAGACTAAATCTGATCTTGCTTTGGAAAATGGTGGGGCTGCATGCTCTCTGGGGAAGGAAAGAAAATAAACGTGTTGCTGGAAAGTATCAAGAAGCATCTTTGAAAAGTGTGGTATTTTCTATGACTAGCTTCTGAAATATTTTTTAGTGGATTCAAGAAATAGTTCATTTGAGGACCAAAAGCAGCTGGCTTTATTGGTTATGGAGACACTGACAGTACTACTACAAGGATCAAACACAAATGCAGGTGAGTATAGAGATTGTTGTCAAAATATGTATAAAAAAGTAACTCAGAAAATCGTGTCTTGACTTCCTCTCTTAAGGCGAGTATTCAAATACACTGAAATACACTTTCTCTCTTGCCAAGTTTTTCCAGCAAAGAGAACAAACAGCAGAACCTAGAGTGCATAAAACAAAGGAGAACAAGATCATGTTTAACTTGAGTTTCTTTGTTGTTGTTTACTTGAAGGCAACTGCTAAACCCCATCACTCTTCAACAGTTCTATAATAATTCATAGTAATGCTTGTAACACTGTTTGGATATTTAAAAATTTAAGCATATAATCAGAAATGTAGTTCAGTGCTCACAGTGTCATGTCTACTTAATGTAACACCTTTATCTTTAGTTAAAGATGTCTTTTCATTTTTAAAGAGTTATTCCCAGTCAGTATGTATAAATAGGGCTCTGTTAGAATTTTACTTTTCTAAATCAGGCAGTTTTATATAATGCTTCATTAACCAAGACTTAGTGATTTTGAAACTGTGGTGGCGTCCACCTGCCTTGTGACAAATCCTTTGCTGCTGTGAGATGACGTTCCTGACCTCACCTAGGAAGCATCAATCAGCCATCAGGACCTCCTTGCTGCTTCTCAAGACTGAGTTCATCTCTGAGTATGTGCTGGAGAAATGACAGTGGGGAGTGTAAAAGACATCAGCACTTTGGGATGATGCACAGATGTTGTTTCTGAGGAATCTTGGAGAGTTCAAGGCCCTCATTTCATCAGTAGCTCTCCCAGTTCAAGGGTAGGGCAGAGCATACAGGAGTGTCCTAGGTTGCAATATAAGATATATTCTATTACCATCTCCACAAGCTGTTAAAACAGGTGGGGCACTCTTTGTTATCTCCTGTCATGACTCACCCCCTGATAACTCCCTCCGAGTGTTATCTCTGTTAATGGGCCATTCAAGAAACCACCACATGACTCATGGACTTACCTCACTGGAATTACCTCACTGGAATTACCTCATCCCATTGTGAGATGCTCTGCCCAGGGGGGAGGAGCCAAGCATTCCCAACTGAATATAACCTGGGCCTTGGAACTGCAAAAGTGAGCCTGCCTACTGGATTCCCAAAGGACAAGAGCTACCACTGGACCTTCAGTTGGAGGCCAGACTTTTCTACAGGATCACCACTTCAACAGAGCCACTTTACTTGGACTGCTACCACCACCCTGACTAACAGGGTGTCAGGTTGTATCCAACTTTGTCAGTGTTTTTCCTTGTCCTATTTCATTTCTTTATTTTTTTTCTATTAAATTATAATTCTGACTTGCAATCTCCCACTGGTTTGTTTTCAAACTAGCACATATTTTGGCGCCCAATGTGGGGCACGACCCGAGGGGAAAAAGTCAGAATTATAATTGTGTATTCAAAGAAATCTATCTACCATGCTTCTCAGCTTGGCCATATGGGTAGCGTACCTTGCTCTCTGTATTTTCCCTCACGTAGGGTACTAGTTCCCATTTGTGATGCTCCATTTAAGACCAGGGAATGGTATGAAAATTGCCTTATAGGTTTATTATGTGTATTCCATGATAACCTCTGAGGCAATGAATGCCATTAGGAATATATATTCAACTTTGTTTGCCTGTCCTAGTCTGGGCTGCTATGTCTGGGACCTGCTCAACAATCGCACCCAGCCCCTGGGGGCAAGAGTAGAGAGTGGTTTCTTTCAGCCTTTCAGACCAGGCACAGCCGTTTTTGACAATACTCAGTTCCCTCTGGATGCTAAGGATGGCATAATGTTCTTGTCAGTTCTCTTTTCTGTTTTTTCTATGACCGGCACTGTGTACCTTGTGCTTAGAATTAGAGCAGTACTTGGTGTGGTACAGCGTCTTCTGGAGGAGGAGGAGAAAAGAAGCAAGTCAGCAGGCACCACGTCCACACAAACTGTCACCAAGAGGAAAAGAACCAAAAGAGCAGTCGACACCTCCACACAGACCATTGCCGAGCCGGAAGAGCCTAAGCCGGTAGCAGTTGCCGCTGTCCAGAAGAAGAAATCAAAGAGCAAATCAGTCTGCATAGTGACTGACGAGGACACGGCAGGACCATCGCGCCCAGTAGAAGAGA